>JABUQX010007575.1:30000-36624 GCA_015478945.1 Trachelipus rathkii | reverse complement strand
TAAAGATTAACTAATTTAATTTTGTAATTAAAGAATAAAATATTTTCATATCGACATTTCGTTTTTATATCGCCCTATCCCAGTAAATCAAAAAATTTTTGGGAAATTCTTGGTTGGTTTTATTTATAATGTCATTGTGAGTCATGGAGGTCAAGAGGCGGATCGATTAATATTACTTTGATGTGAAACAGCCTTACGGCTACGGGTTTTCATGGTTCGCTTCAAAGTTTCCTCATATAAATAAAAAAGTAATGTGAAAAAAGAATTGAAAAATTATTTTTACAAGGGAGGATCTTTTACCCTGCATAATAAACCTATACGAAAAAATTTTCCTACACGGAAAACACCATAGCCCTCACTTAGATAATGTATGGCAACTTGATTTAATGAAATGATAAAATATTAAAGATTTACAAGATTTGATCAGTACATTCTTTTTTGTGATAGATGTATATTCAAGGTATTTATGGTTAAAGGCTTTAAAAGATTAAAAAGTCAAAAACCTGTAGCTGCAGCGTCAAGAAATTATAAAGGATAACAGATATCCTCATTGATGTGGGCAGATAAAGGTACAGAATTTTTAGGCAAAGAGTTTCAAGAAATAGTTACAGAGTATGATATTGGGTACTACAACACATTTTCAGTTAATAAAGCTGCAATAGTGGAAAGAGTACAAAGAACTAATAAGAGAAAGAATGCATAGATATTTCACGAAAATGCATACATTTAAATATATAGATATGCAAGACCTGGCTTTCTTATATAATAGGTCTTATCATAGACACATTACAGAAGACCCCTCTAGAGTGGTTGAAGACAAACCTTCTGTAACAGAGTGGCTCGTTTCGCAAAATTAAAGATAACACAGGCATTAAAGTAGAGATTATTTGAGAGTATCTAGGTCAGATGAAAATGTCAGAAAAGGGGGTACGAAGCAGGATGGTCGAGAGAAGTTTTTTAATAGATACAATCAGAGAATTCCCAAGAGACGGGTTAAAATTATACTATCTCGAGGATTTAGATGGTGAAAAAATAAAAGGAGGTTCTATAGCAGGAATACAGAAATAGTTTGATCCGAAGAGTCAACGAGTATACAATAGAAAAATATTAGTGATCTAAAGGAAAAGGTAAAAAATAAACAGTATCTTGTAAAATGGATAGGTTACCCAGCGAAGTTTAATACTTATATAAAAGTAAGTGAAATTAAGAAACATTGATCAGTTTTTTTTAATCATGGAGATTGAAGATCATTTCTATTTAACGCTACTTCATCGGCTTCTATGGATCTTTATCCGGAAAATAAAAATATTCAGACTATCACACCCAATTATTGAACCTAAACTTTGATCGAGAAATGTATAGAGCAGGATTAAGTGAAATAATTCTCGACGGCCGATATAGAGAATATGCCTGTTTCATATTTGGCATTTTCGATATTCAGAAAAATGTTGATAATGTTAAAAATGTATTAAAAAGTAAAAGCTAATACGGCGACTATCAAACGGGCAACAATGAATATTTCTTTGAAATTATGTAATAACCACGTCTCGCTTATAAATCTCTTACCGATGTTTTCATAGACTTAAACAAAAAAATTTGAAGCAAGTCAGTTATGTGAATGATATAGTGTTTCTGTTAACTAAATTCCGTTAACGACAGAAACGTGTTAATCAACATTAAAATCTCAAAAACCTGTGTGAACCTGAAAGATATAAAGTTTATTTATTATTCCGCCCTTCAACCGGTTTCGTAATTGTTGTTACTCACATGTATACAAAATATCGGGAAATAATATCAAACCATCTCTAAAGGATCTAATACGTTATATACCAACGTAGGAAGAGTATGTCTCAAAAAAATGACACCAGAGTTCATTACATCTTTGTATGCTTGCGCTACTAGATGTTTCAAGACCAGGTATAGACCTATGTTTATCAGATATTGTAGACCATCAGTATGTAGGAATATAAGCCTCCTTTGTTAAGACGTAGTCATTTCCTAAGTCGTAAAGGTACTAAGCATTTCCTAATGGTTCACTACTTACCCTATGGGTAAGGGACCCAACTGACGTTCAGTTCGCGTTTATATAGAGACGTCGAAGGCAAACCATACCCATTTCACAATTGGGACAGCAGTGTTTAAAGTACACATAAAGAAAAGAAGCTTCCAGGTAAATAATAATAATAATGGAAAGAGAAAGGGTCTTCAGGGGATCAAGAAGCAGAGGGGATATGGTTTAGGAGGATTTTTGCTTCGTATTTCGTAGAGCCTTTCCCTGTTTAAATCAGGAGGTTAATACTTCGCTAAAAAAGCAGCCAGAACGGGAATAAACACCATCCAGGATATTATGGGGGGTGTCGACCCTCGTAGGCTTGTAAAACGTCGAGCTAGCCGATGTTTCAGATTAAAGTTAGATGATGTTAAACCGAAAAACGACGTAAGATAGATAGTCAAGGTGTAGGTGGGTCGTAAAACCATAAAGAGGAATGAATAAAGGACACTAAAGAAAAAGGTGTATTGTGTGTTTTGCTCTTCTGAAATATCAGTGATAAGTGGTAACTTTTTTCCATAAATAATAATAACATGACATCTATTTCGTATTTATAAGGAATGTCATAACATACCTCTCCTCATTATTACGTCAGCGATATTGTATGTAGCAAGATGCTTTCCTCCATCCTCCGCCCGACGGTCTGTAAGAGCGAAGTGGATCTTTTCTGTGGAATCCTACAAAGATCAGTGTAAGTGAATCCAATTTTATTAGTATTAACCCGCTTCACGCCAGCACAAATCAGAGTGTACCTCTCGAATTCAACATCCCTGGCACTTCTGGACAATATTCTTGATCCTTCGAATGTAGTCTTTTATACTCTGAAGACTAAGTAAGTAAACGAAGATGGTTCATCTCACAGGAACCGAACACATAGTATCCACCGAGACAAATTTCCTTGTATACATGTTTCAATCAAATTGAGGTGTTTTTAAATGAAACATCTCTAGGAGCCTCAGCTGCAAGTTACCCTTATCGAAGTTATATTGAGACTTTGCTAAATTATTCTCAAGATGCTAAGGAGTCTCACTTGCAATCATGTGAACATTACAATTTAAAAGATGTAGAGAAAAATAGGAACAACGCTGTTAAAATCTAAAAATAACACTTAAGAATATTATGGACGTGTAAAAGGTGATATATTCTCTCTCAGGAAAGACATATTCTACCATCAGTGGACACCGGCATAGGTTAACTAGATCTACTCCTCAATTTGCGCTTTAACGTGTTCAAGCAACGCTACAGCCACAAGCTACCGCTCCAAGCTATTTTCAGAATTACTGGTGCTTATCTCTAGTGTACGTTACAGTGAAATTATTGTGCTCCCTTTAAACATATGGACATAGAGAACCATCTCTTTGACGATACCAGCAAAATATCCAGTAGAGGATGTGAGACTAAAATTCTTTAACTTTCCAAGTTATCAGTATTAATATACCTAACACTCTTCAATGCAGCTTACTCAGAAGGTAAAATAGGAATTGTAGAACACGATGCCTATTCTGAAAACTATGGGAAGTCCGCCTTTAAATTTACCATTTCGGTCTTAGAGGTATCAGTTTGCATGTGCATGGTCACCCATACGGTCGTAATTATGAGATGATATACGAAGGCTCACATTTTCTCAATGTTCGCGTCCTTTTACGATTTATTTGCAAATACTGTATCTTGCAGCGATAACGTACAGGTGTTGATCTGAAGACTTATGCTGAAAACAGTAATTTTACTATGCCTACGATTCACAGCTGATCTTCAGCTTGTAATGCTATTACATTTAATATCCTAGAAAAAGCACATTGTAGGGTTAGAGTCTTCAAGGTGGCAAAGTTTGACATCCCTCAATATCAGTTCTTGGTGATTGGAACATCCTCAAATCATCGAGATTGACAGAGTACGAAAGATAATCTCTTGAATTAACGATGAATGAAGAAGAATATTAAATGCCTTTAGAAACGAAGAAGGATTTAGGGTGTATTCGGCCTGTAATGGAACTCGGCTCTGTGAAACTGGTAACAGATTCTTGACTTATCTTCAACACTTCTCTCGGTTGTTGCGAACAATGTCACTGATAGCCGTCTATAAGATCAAAATAATGAGTGCTATATACCTCTGACTATCTGCATTATAGATTTATGGTTTAGTAATCATTATGTAACAGTCTTTTTTTTAAGAATATAATAATGTCTCAAAATGTTAAGACCTTATGTTTTCCTGTACAAACTATCAGTTCTAATTTATGTGGTGAATATGTATTTATTTCATTATATTGTTTTTTTAAATAATGTTTCTTTAATAAACTTGTAAATATATATTGATGCTAAAAATTTATATGTAAACGATTATGTAGTTTGCACTTATGTTATATAAATAAATTGCTAAAAAACACTTGTTTTCTTTTTTAGAATGATTAAAATTAAAGCAACTATTTATTATACTAAGAGAAAGAAACTTGAATCAATAGTCATAGACTCAAGTAGCATCAATTAGATCATGGAAGGGTTAGAAGGTGGCTGCAAGGCAGTTTGAATTTACTGATTTACTCGATTTTACTGGCTTAGGGTATCGTAAAACATAACATATTTTAACAGAAAATATACTTGAAATCAAATAGATCAATAGATCAATAGATCAATAGATCATGGAAGGATAGGAAGGTAGTTTGATTTACTGATTACTGATTTACTGCTTTAGGGTATGTAAATGCAAATTTTTTAAGTTACAAACAAAATAAATAAAAGTTTTTGCTGTTATGTCTATACAAGAATATGACTAAATCATAGATCAATTAGTGATGTTAGTGATCGATGGAAGGATAGGAGGGCAGTTTGATTTACTCGATTTACTGATTTACTGCTTTAAGGTATTAAAAATGCAAGTTTTTAAGTTGATAAACATAAAAAGAATAATTTAGTAAAAACAAATTGTTTAAAGCACAATAAACAAAATAAATAAATTTTTTAGTGGTTAACAGTTAAATGTTATAAATCTATATCAAAGCAAAATTAAGTAAAAGTTTTTGAGATATGTTATACAAAATATTGAACTTGAATCAATAGATCAAATAGATCAATAGATCATGGAAGTAATAGGAAGGTCGCTGGAAGGCAGTTTGATTTCTGAGTTTCAATTGCTTACTGATATTACTGTATTTACTGATTATGCATTTCCTGATTTACTGATTTACTGATTTACTGATTTACTGATTTACTGATTTACTGATTTACTGATTTATGATTAGTAAACTATAACACTTTTAGGGCTAGGGAAAATATTTTGTTACGTTATAAACATAAAAATTATAAACCAAATTAAAAAAAATAAAATAAATTTTTATAGTAAAAACTAATGGTTTAAAGAAAAACAAACAAATAAATAAGGTATTTTGAGATATGTTATACAAAATATAAAATAGAACACTTACAAATTTAGAAAGCGAAATGTATATATATATTTATGAACGATCTTAGGAAATTCCAAGACATGTCGGCGATTGACTTGATATATATATATATATATATATATATAATACTATATATAATACTTTATATAGGATATATATATATATATATAATATAAAATTATATATATAATATATATATATATATATATATTATATATATTATAATATATAAGTAATTAGTTAGTTTAGTTAGTTAGTTTAGTTAGTAGTGAGTTTAGTTAGAGAGAGTATTCCGTAGTATTGTATGTATGTATAGTATGTAGTGTGTATGATGTATGTATGTATGGATATTGTATATTATGTGTTTCTTCCCCTTCATGTAGCAGGTGTTGAAACTGTATTCTTGTGTTAGTGCAAGAAACAAAGAACTGTGTCAATTACAAGAAACATTCTGTGCGTGTTAACTTACCCTATTGTATAAACGTGATAATTGGAGCTGATACCTTACCCCTTTGGCTTAACTGATAATTCCTTTGTCAATGGCTTTAGTCCCCTTCTTAAAAAAAGTCATAAATTTTTAAACCTTGACTTAAAAGGTAATTAAATCCTTTCTTTGTCTATTTCCCCTCACCCCTCTATTTCCCGATTAATTGGCAGCTGATTACCTTACCCCCTTTACGGCTTAACTGAATAATTCGTCTGACCATCGATATTTTCTGCTTAAAAAAGTCATAATTTTACTCCTGTCATCTAAAACGATAATTAAAGTTTCTTTGTCTATAACTCCCCTTCTTTTTAAATGTAAATGTTTAAAGGAAAGAGTTGTAACACACAGCTTTTGTCTCTCTCCCCTCTGTATAAAAGATAATTAATCTTTTTTCCAGTTCTTCCACCTCATAGTTTCCCACGCCATTGTTCTTTAACGTTATAATTGCAGCTGATACCGTTACCCCTTAGGGCTTAACTGATAATTCCTTTGTCAATAGTTTAGTCCCCTTCTTAAAAAAAGCCATAAATTTTTACACCTGTCAGCTTAAAACGATAATTAGATTTTCTTTGTTAATATCTCCCCTTCTCTCCCTCCCTTCTATCCCCTCCCTTTTGCATCCCTTCTCCCCTCTCTACGATATTTTAAAATCAGTTGAACATTTTGAAATGACTGAGAGGACGTACG
>JABUQX010007575.1:17500-25000 GCA_015478945.1 Trachelipus rathkii | reverse complement strand
ATTTTTTAAAAATTTTTCTTCTTGAAGTATACAAAAAAAGCTATACATTAATCAAAAAAAGAATGCATCTAGCCCGGCTATAAAAGCCCTGAAAAATTTGATGTTGATCATGAAGGTAGAAAAAAAGTATATACAATTTTCACTTTGCAAAATTCCAAGATGTTTTGAAATACGTGAAATTTTGAGATAATTTTTTTTCGGATACATACTCAACGTCAACATCAAATTTTCAGGCTTGTATTATTCTTTTTTACTTAAAAAATATTTTTGTATACTCAAAAGAAAATTTTTAAAAAATTCCACAAATTTTTTTTTTTAAATTTGTTCCAGAACAAATCCAAAATATGCAAATATACAAATAAATATCTAAGTAAAAAATGGCATCCTTCCGAACTACCATGCCCTGAAAAATTTCACGCATGTGGGACGAAAAAAACGAAAAACTTATCGACAATTTTTGTCATTTTAAAATCCAAAAAAAGTGGGTTGGAAATTGGACAACGCTGAGCACAAAACTAAAAAAAATACAAAAAAACAAAAAAACAAACAAACAAAAACAATTGTGGACTAATTGTAGGTAAGGAGACCCAATCTAATGCAATTTCAAGTTTTTAAAGTCATTTCGAAAAAAATTCTGAGTTATATGACAATGTCAAAAACATGGGTTTTGAAAAATTGAAATTCTGAAACAGCAGCCTACAGACACAGAAAAACCCGAAAATAACGTTTTAGGGGTAAAAAAGCTACCCTTTGAAAATTATGATTTTCAAAATTGCTGTAATCCGAATTTTATGTCCATTTTAGGGGGTTGGAAATTGGGCGTAGCACGAGCTTAATATTGGATCTTCCCCTTCAGCGAACAAACAAAAAATGAGATACTGGCATTAAGAAAAAATGGTTTAACATCACAGTAAACGGCGATGATAACCGGGTTGAGAATAAATACATTTTGGAGCCATTGAGAAGAGCGTTTAGGAAATTTTGAAAAAAAAATTATCTGTTATCGAAATCGAATCTCATACAGTTTAAAATCGGTTCTTTGTGATTTCGCAAGCCCCTAATTTTGTAAGGTTGGTAGTTATATCATATATTGTTGTGAAACAAGAAAGAAAATATTTCTAAATTCGTCGCCAGCACTTATGTTTGCGAGAAGGGAAAAGATTTTAGTACACGTAGAAAGGAACACTTAGATATTAAGGTTTTGAGCATTTCTTTTACTGCTTGTTGCCTTGTTCGAATATTGTTTATAATAATAATAAAATAAATAATAAAAATATAATAATAATAGATAATAAATAATAATCAATAATAATAATAATAATAATAATAATAATAAGTAATATATAATAATAATAATAATAATAATAATAATAATAATTATAATAATTATAATTTATACATTTAAGCGCAGCCTCTAGAACGAGCCACAATCCATATCTCAAAAATTACAATAGCTACAGGGAAAGGAAATACATTTACTAAATCCTTGTAAGATTTACTGCTTTAGGATATGTAAAAAAAAAAAAAAAAAAAAAAAAAAAAAAAAAAAAAAAAAAAAAAAACATCAACATAAAAAATTGGCTATTTTTTCTGGGGGGGAGCTCGAGCCGGCGGGGGACATAGATATATATATATATATATATATAGATATATATATATATCATATATATATATCTATATATATATATAATATATATAATAATATATATTATTATTTGTAAACGGTATTACACGGGCAATGTAGGGTGGGCTGCGGAAGCCGACGGGGGAAAACAGGGGGGACGTTTTCCATACCCGTAGGGGAGGGCCGAGGAACCCCCCGTGACACCCAAATACCAAAGAGCGGGTTCGGAGACCCTCCGGAGGGCGGGAATTAGTCATACCCCGTAGTCCCCGGAAGGCCGAGAGGGACACCACTCCTGCCATCGGTGCAATATACCCTTGGGGTATTCTTTGTTAAAAAAAACAAATTAAAGAAAGTCTATTTATTTGTTAACGAGTAACGTATAGAGGTCTCTAAATAGGCCTCTACTCATATTACTATAAATTATTAACAATATTTGTTTATTATTTTTTTTCTTTCTTTTTCACATTTTTCAAATCTAAACTTTTACCAGGATTCCAAAAATGCATTCCTTTTCCCTGTAGCTATTGTAGTTTTTTATACATTTTCCGCACTAAAATTTTACCAGCATTCCAGCAATGTATTGCTTTTTCGGTTAGCATTTGTAGTTTTCTTAGATATGGTTTGGGCTTCTCTAAAAAAAAAATGTAGACAAAGATACAGAGCTCATACACAAACATTGAACGTACTTGCCAAAAAAAAATAGTGTTTCAAGTTATTTTCATACATAATTTCAATTTTGAAACATATTACTAGTAACACTGATTATTACGACTATTAGGAAAATAATTTCATTACATTAAATTCTTTATATTTAAATGGTTTTCTATTTCCATTGAAATTTTAATATTTTATACTTTTTAAACTTCACGGAAAAAGATAAATATAAAAATAAATTAAATTGAATTTTAAATGAAAAAAAAGGCGGTGAATGGCCAGTTCTGCAGCAAGCAAAGATATGCGCGAATACCAACTTTACATCTATACTTTTTTATTGTGGCTGGCGAAATCATAAAGTACCTTAAAATCTGATAAGAAAATATTTTATAAACTCGTAAATTAAAGTAACGGTTAACGGATGTAGGGGAAAATTTTAACTCGTTAACGTTAATTCACAAATGTAACTCGTTAATAGTCCGTTACTTCTTTTCGAAATTAACGAAAGCGTTAAAAGTTAACGAAAAAATTAACGAGTTAATTAACGGATTAACGCTTTAACGCGTTAATGCCCACCTTTGTATATATATATTCAACATTTAAATTTCGATATATCATGAAGAATAGCATTAAATAAAGATTCATTCCCTTCACTTATTTTCTTCCTATGCCATATGAATTCGCAAAGATACGAGTCTAGCATATTTCTCATAGTTCCACATTGTTTTCTATTCCTTATTTTCGAAATAAACCAGGTATTTTTTATATTTTGAGTATGAGCTTTCGTAATTTTGTCAATGAAGTTTTTGCTATGTAACAGTATAATGTCTGTAATTATATCCTTGCAGTAAACTGATATTCTGGTAACTTGCCCAGCAGTCCGAAAATATTATCGTATTAGGTTTGATATTATTTTTGATGCTCTGAGGTAAAGTACTTCTATCAGGTACAGTAACCATGAAAACCTCTTTACTCTGCTGGAATATTTCTCCAAATACCCATTGGTTTGGTAAAACTCGTCCCTTGTTGTTATTGAGTTTCGAAAGTAGCGTCTCATCTATTTATATAATACAGCCTTCTCCACCAATAGGTTCAAAACGTGAAGCAGAATATACACAAGCCTAAGAATTAAAACGTGCATTAGAATCGAGAATCAAACCTGACCTATCCTAACCTAACCTTAACTAACCTTAACGTAACCTAATTCAACCCAATTTAACCTAACGTAACAATCTAACCTAACCTAATAAAAAAAAATTGTTACCTATGCTAAATAAAAGTAAATAACGTAACGTAAAAAAAAGCTATGTAAAATTAGTTGTTAATTTACTTACCTCTCGTAAGTAATTGTTGAAATCTACAGTAGTTTTGCTTGACATGCCCAACTCTTCCTTACAAAATTTAATCGATGTTAATTCTTTTGTCTATGCATAAATGGACTTGATGATTATTGCAAAACTAAGCATGACTGTCTTGAAGCAGGTATCTTCCGAAACAAAATCTTAATATTTATATCATCTTTCAACATTGCAAAAGCAATAATTATATTTTCTTGTAACAAGGGACATTGAATGATTACTTGTACATAACTTAAAATTAGCAATTATATTAAATATTTGTAAAAATTTAACTGCATCAATTTCGACTTTGATACTCTTTTCAAACCACTCTAAGTTATATTCAACACTCATTGTGGACACATAAATACTAAATCTTTACATCGAAATAAACCAAGTATAAAAAAAAAAAAAAAAAATTATATCAAAGTTCAAAAAAAAAAAAAATAATATAAATAAATAATAAATCGGTCTCTTTATAGAAAATCAATTTTTTACTTCTTCCTAATTACCTATCATATAGCATTACCAACCATTCATGATAATTTTTTATGCCTATACCATTTATAGTTTATGATATATAATATATATATAATATATATATATATAATATAATATAATAATAATATATATATATATATTATATAATATAATATATAATATATAAATATATAATATATAATGCCAAAAAAAAAAAACACACTTTAAAAAATTTATTAATAAAATCTTTTTAATAGATTAACTAATAATAATAATATTAGTATTATTTATAATATTAGTTAACAGGTTTACATGTTTTTCCCAATTCTTAACAGGACTTTACCAGGTTAACCATATCTTGTGAGAACTACATTGTCAACTATCTGGTTGTACATAAGTTTCATGTCAGAAAATGAAAATGAAACTATGTCTCGGCTAGCTAACTTATATATATATATATATATATATATATATAATATATATATATATATAATAGTACTATATATATATTATAATATATATATTTATATATATATATATATTATAATATATATATAATACATTATATATATTATAATATAAATAATATAATATATATATAGTATATAATATAATATATATAGTATATATACGGTATTGATTTTGCTTTCCAAAATTATCAAACGAGGATTAAATTCCATTAATTCCGAAAAGATTTTCAAATATTTTAAAATTTGAACGGAAAATTTGTACATTGGGAGATGAAATATTAAATTTACTTAAATACTATTGTTGTTTTCTACATTTTTCTTTCTTTCCGTTATAGATTCGGGAATATTGTTATTTTATTTTATTTTTTATAGAATTACAATTTTTCTATGACAACCTAAAAAATGATAGAAAAGAAAGTATTGAATGTAGATAAATTTTGAATATGTAAGATTTGGCTTCTCTGCTTGTAGACAATAGATTTAGATGAAGGCAGGGTAGGTAGCTTTTTTTAAAGAATATCATTACTGATATAATGTTAAACAAAATACCCTACAACATTTTTTACTTTCTTTTAAAACTTTTTTTGTCCCACAGTATTTAACTAACAAATTGATTTGATCCCTTAGGGTTCTTTGGATATCTGTTTGGTTCCGTTGAGGATTTACTATTTGTACGAAAATTTTGAAGAGTATGAGGTTTTCCTAGTAAATATTAGAAAACATACGAGATTTCTCAAGATAAAATGTGGAAAAGAACGAAATTTCATGTGTAAAAATGAGGAAAAGAACGAAATTTCATAAGTAAAAATGAGGAGAAGAACAAAATTACCTAAATTTATTGTATAAAACTTATAACGCCGTTTTATAATTGTAGAAATTAGTACTCGTGTGGATCAATTTTTATATCATAAAAAACGAAAGTTTCTGTTGAAAATATTATTGAACCTTTTAACCAATAACAAAGGAGAAACCTTTGTAGCTGGTACCCAATCTTTTATTTTTGTATAGAGACATTCTGACCGAACGCTTCAAACCACTCTGCAATCTTGCATGTATTGAAAATCGTTTCTTAAAAAAAAACCTTTTAACATGAATGAACCTCTTTCAAAACCTTTTATTCTAATTACTTTTTTCCCTTGCCACATTCTCAATATTTTGCCTGCTTGAATAAGGAAATTAAAATGCATTTCAAATATTCATTATTTAAAAACACTTAAAATTATAGAAAACATATTTAGGTTAGAAACATTTAGATACAAGAAAGTAAGTTTTACATATATATATATATATATATATATATTTATATATATATCTATCTTTATATATATATATATATATATATATATATATATATATATATATATATATATATATATATATATATATAATATATATATATATAAATATATATTATACCCGTATATATATATATATATATATATATAATATATAATATAATATCTATATATATATATATATATTAAATATATAATATATATATATATATATATCTATTATCTTTCTTTCTTTCTTTTATCTACCTTTTTCCCAGATTTGGGAGTAAGGTGCGCTACCAGCATCGGAAAAGAAAAAGTAGTAGGAGAATTACATGAACAAATCGAAGAAGTTCTTTCCTAACCGCCTCCTCTGTCCATTATATTAGTAAGAAATCGTCGCAATAGTCAGGAAAATCCACCCTAGAGCTTCATGGGACCGCGACGGATCCGCACTATGGTAGTCGTCAAGTGTAGGGTTTCATCCGCCTGGCCAGGTGGGCACAACCATACCCCCCCTTACAACCCCCCCCCATTTCTCTCCTATATGCACCCTTTCTCCTCAGCTTTCCTGCCAAATCAAACATTCTCTTATCCTGCACATTCCTTTACTGACCTCATCCACTTTCTCTTCTTGCGGTCTCACCCCACCGGTCGGTTCCCAACACACTCCCACTATACATCCGCTTAATCACCGATTAATTATCATTCATCCTTTCCACATGACCAAGAACCATCTCAAGCATACTTTCATTTAATCTCTCGTTTACCCCTTTCTTCACACCCACAACAGCTTCTCTAATTATGTTCATTCCACATTTTATCAATTCTTCTCACACTAGCACGGCCCCTAAGATTGTCCATCTGAACACATTGAGGCTGGGCTTTCTTTTCGACCATTTGTCATGTTCTCCTACTGCTTTTCTTTTCCGATGGTTGTACAGCACCTTACCCCCATATCTTGGAAAAAAGGGCACCTAGATAAAGAAAGAAAAGAAAGAAAGAAAGAGAATATATATATATATATAATATATATTATTATATATATATATATATATATATATATATATATATATATATATATATATATATATATATATATATATATATATATATATATATACATATATAACACTTGATAGTAAACTGCTTTGGAAAACGCAAGTTAGCGTTGTTTCTAGCGCAGGGCTGTGGAGTCAGAACCGGAATCGGAGTTGGAGCAGGAGTTGGAATCGGAGTCCGATTCGGAAAATGGCAAAGGATTGAGTCAAAGCTGGAGCTGGGGATTGATCCAACAAAAAATTTACCAGCACCACAGCCAAGTTTATATATAGTACAAATTCTTCATAAATTTCTCAACATAATTTTACTATATTATCTTAACAAATTAATCTGTGTAGCTTTTGAACTGAAATAAATGCTATTCTTTTGTAATACAAAATTAATAATGAAAGTAAAAATAATAATAATAATAATAATAATAATAATAATAATAATAATAATAATAATAATAATAATAATAATAATAATAATAATAATAATAATAATAATAATAATAATAATAAATAATAATAATAATAATAAATAATAATAAATAATAATAATAAATAATAATAATAATAATAATAATAATCTTTTTATGCTGTTACATCAATTCA
>JABUQX010007575.1:7500-10000 GCA_015478945.1 Trachelipus rathkii | reverse complement strand
CATACACATTCACTATGACACTTATAAACACATTCACTATGACACCACATTCACTTTGACACTTATACACACATTCCTATGAACACAAACTTGCATTACCCATAGACAACTTACATTTACACTTTATAACAACAAGCGGTCACAGAAACAACAACCCTACACACACACACACACACTTAACTTATACACACATTAACTAAGACGCTTACACTCAACCATAGGCCACTTACACTTACATTTACACTTATACACACACTACGTATAAACACGACCAAGAATGCCCTTTGGCTTCATGGGTTTCAATTTTAGCCCACCCTATTTTTAGGCACTTAAACATTTTTATTAAAAAACATTTTCCGCAAACCTAAAACTGTAACTCATTACAGAACTATTATTATTATTTTAACTTAGTAACTTTTTAATTTATAAATTTTTTAAAAAATTGCATGTAAGAAGAAAAAACCAGAGTGCCTGATATATAAACATTTTATTTTAACTACAAATTGTAACAAAATTTATTAAAAACATATACTTTAGAGACCTTAAAGAGCAGTAAATCAGTAAATCAATAAGAGGTGTTACCTAACACTTAGGGGGGATTAGTATGCTTTTGTTTACTGCTTTACTGCTTTAACTCAATGTTTTTACTGTTTAACTCATGTTTTAACTGCTTTAACTTATATGTTTTACTGGTTTATAACTCACATATTTATTAACAATTACATACTTAAAGCAGTCAAATCGTAAATCAATAATGGTGTTACTAACACGCTAGGGTGGGTTTAGTATGGCATTTTGTTTTACTTGCTTTACCTGTTTTAAAACATCAATGTTTTAAACCTGCTTTAACTTCATGTTTTACTCGCTTTAGCTTATATGTTTTTACTGCCTTTACTCACATATTTATTAACATTACATACCTTAAAGCAGTAATCAGTAAATCAATAGAGGTGTTACCTAAACACCTAGGGGGATTAGTGTGCTTTGTTTTACTGTTTTAAACTGCTTTAACTCATGGTTTTACTTGCTTTAAACTTATAATGTTTTACTGCTTTTAAACTTCATCTGCTTTACTGCTTTAACTCATATATTTATTAACATTATGTTTTTTATTTTGTTTTAATACTTTTTATTTATTTTATTATTATTATTTATTTTTTTTTTTATTATTTTTTTTTTTTTTTTTTTTTTTTTTTTTTTTTTTTTTACTTAGTGGTTATTTTACTTCATTGCCTATGTGTTATTATTTAGAAACACACATACGCACACAGCCCAACACACAGCACCACACACACACACACACACACACTTATACACACATTCACTATGACACTTATACACACATTCACTATGACACTTATACACACATTCACTATGACACTTATACACACATTCACTATGACACTTACATTTAACCATAGACACTTACATTTACACTTACACTTATACACACACACACACATTCACTATGACACTTATACACACATTCACTATGACACTTACATTTACCCATAGACACACACACACTCACACACAGATTTACTTACACTCACACACACACACAGATTTACTTACACACACACAGATTTACTTACACACACGCCCACTCACTTACACACCTAACGTATAATTTATTAAAACATTTTATGTTTTAATTAAACACGTACATTTATATTACTCATTCAAATATAACTAACAATTATTTCAAAGTTTCTTAAAACTTCTATAATAAATCAATCATTATCTTTGAACAAAGAATTTATTATTAACTGTTAATACTTTTGTTTATAAATTTTATAACTATCAAATTTTTTTAAAAATAACTTTTACTAAAATTTTATGAAATTTTTTAAAAAACATAATTTTACGCGTACCTTAAAGCAATATATCAGTAAATCAGTAAGGTCAGCCCTAGCACTCCCTACACCAAGCTTGCAACTGTTTTGTTCTATGACTTACTGCTTTAACATCATCTTTAGACATGTAATAAGTATATAAAATAACAAAATAAGTTCTTCTCTGCTAACATAACATGTATTTTATTAAAATTTTCTAAGTTCTTATTAAAATAACAATTATTCACTTTATTTTAATTATTCGGTCGATGTTAACTAAAAATATTTCAAAGTTTTTTAAATAATTCGAATTTTCTTTATTTTATTATTATTATCTATTACGTTGAACAAACTCCTCACGAGAAACACAACAACCCGCACTCCTTACAGATACGAAACTGACCTCTCTCTGTAAAATGTGTTGAAATAACTACTTTAGCCCTAAATTTAGGATAATCCTTTTTGTAGCCCCGGGCGATTTAGGCCTAATTCCAGGTCAAAATATATTTCAAACTGACCTTTTCTGTAAAATGTGGTGGTGCAATAACTACGTTAGGCTTAAATTTAGGCTTAAATTTAGGATAAGCCTTTTTGTGAAGGGCTAATTTAATCCTAATATCGGTCAAAAGGTAATTCCAGTATAGACAAGAATCAAATTGTTATTA
>JABUQX010007575.1:0-2500 GCA_015478945.1 Trachelipus rathkii | reverse complement strand
CTCTCTCGCACGCTTTGTAGATGCGCATGCGCATATCTGTTTTATTGCTTGACTGTGACAGTAAAAAGACACGTGTAGACGCTCGATATATTTCGGTGACGTCACCTACAAATTATTATTATTATAGATGGTGACGTACTATCGATATATATATATATATATATATATATAATATATATATATATATATATATATATATATATATATAAATATATATATATATATATATATATATATATATAATATATAATATATATATATATATATATTATGTAATATTATTATAAAATATTATATAAGAGACACTGTGTATGTGTGTGGGTGTAAGAGCCATCGACTCGCGCAAGTGTAGCTTCGCTACACGTGCACTCGTTTCGTCATCGATATATAATATATATATATATATATATATAATATTATATATATATATATATATATATATATATATATATATCTATTATATATATATATATATATAATATAATATATATATATAAGTATATATTGTTGGTTATATATATATATGTGTGTGTGTATATATAAGATAATATGTAAATATTATATTTTAAATTTATACAATCATTATTTATATATAATGGATTGTATATATATTATATATTATGTAATATTATAAGATATTAAATAAGTGATCATTTATGTGTGTGTATGTGTGTGAGCCATCGGCTCGCGCACGTGTAGCTTCGCTACACGTGCACCTCTCTCTCTCTTTCTTTCGTTTCCTTATATATATAATTATTATTATTATTATTATTATTATTATTATTATTATTATTATTATTATTATTATTATTATTATTATTATTATTATTATTATTATTATTATTATTATTATTATTATTATACTGGGAAACCGCGGACTTGCTTTTATAAACCTGGAAATTAAATTTATATTTTAACAATTCGTACCGCTGGACGTGTGGACTAAAGGTCTTACTTGGTGGTGAGAGGTTGAGTTCTATTTTGATTTATGACCGATGGGGAACTCGAACATATAAAGACGTTAAGGCTTGAGGTGGTAAGGAAGCTTAAGCACAGATGGGAGGGACGCGGTGAAAATTCCGTAAGTCGTGAACCAACGTGGGTGCGGGGTGTGTGTGGTATATATATATATATATATATATATATATATATATATATATATATATATATATATATATATATATATATATATATATATATAAATGCGGCGGGCGGGCGGGACACAAGGCTCGCGGGATGTGAACAACGGTTCAGGCGGGCGGGGAAAACGCGGCGGGCTTGCGGGTCGTACCTGCGGGTGCTGAGGATCAAGGTTAAGACATCACAAAAGGGCTAAGCCCCTAAATGAAACTCAAAAATTACCGTGGGCAAAATTTGACCCATGGTCGAAAAAATTACGGTAGGGGGGTATGTACAACGGTTGCTAATGCAACCGTTTAGCGCGCCCTTTCTTCGAAAGGGCGCTAAAAATTAGGGTTGCCAAAAAATTAGGGTGGCCAAAAAATACCGTGGGCCAAAAATGACCCATGGAAAATCAAAGGGTTGGTCGAAAAAAAGGTCAAGGCCAAAAAAGGTCAAGGTCAGGTAAAAATTTGGGCTCAAAAAAGGTCAAGGTCAGTCAAGGTCAAGGTCAAAAAAGGTCAAGGTCAGTCAAGCTCAGGTAGGTGGTCAAGGTCATTTTTGTCCGAAATCCCCGTGATACTACTCAGGTTTTCCCCAATTTCCTTTAATATTATTTTACCAGGTTTAACCATCCCTTGTGAAACTATCATTGTCAACTCTGATTGTTACATAAGTTTATGTCAGAAAATAAAAATGAAACTATGTCTTCGGCTAGTTAAGCCTATTATATATATATATATATATATATATATATATATATATATATATATATATAATATATAATATATATATATATATATATATATAATTATATATATATACAGAATATGTTTTGAAATATATTCATGTTTATTTTTATTGTTTAAAAAATATTATAATATATATATATATATGTGTAAATATATATATATTATATATATATATATATATATATATATATATTATATATATATATATATATTCATTATATATATAATATATATATATATAATATATATTATATATATATATATAATATATTATATATAATATATATATAATATATATATATATATATTATTAATATATAAGATATCTATTTATATAAATAAAATATATATATATATATATATATATATATATATATATATATATATATATATATATATATATATATATATATATAATATATATATTATATATATAATTATATATATATATATATAATATATATATATATATATATATATTATATAATATATATATATATATATATTATTTATATATCGGTATTGATTTTTGCCCTTTCCAAAATTTTCATCAAACGAGTTTTCGAAATTCCAAATAATTCCGAAACTTTCAAAATATGTTTAAAATTTTTTTTTGAACAGATTACTAG
>JABUQX010007574.1:0-20000 GCA_015478945.1 Trachelipus rathkii | reverse complement strand
TTTAGGTATTTAGTAAGGAGGAGATATGGTAGAGTGCAGAAAGTTAGAATGGTAAATCTCAGGTATAGATGAAATTAACTGGGTGAAATGATCCAAGAGCGGAGGCGAGATGGTGAATTGATTGGATTGGAAGTTGTGTAATTAAAGCGTTTATGGAGGTATTAGTTCCAAGGGATTGGGAGGGAGAGCGGTAATAGTAACCCTTATATAAGCGGTAAGGGGAAAAAGGGGAACTGTAGAAATTATAGGGGAATAAGTTTATTGAGTGTTGTAGGGAAGGTATATGCTGGTATTTTGGTCGAAAGAGTGCGTCGAGTACCAATAAACAGATTGTAGAAGAACAAGTTGGCGTTTAGGAGTGTTAGAGGATGTGTGGATCAAATCTTTACATTGAAAAAACAAATGATTGAGAAAAATGAGGGAGAAGAAGAATAAATTATATTTAGGTTTTATGGATTGACAACAGGCGTATGATAGAGTTAATAGGGAAGCTTTATGGCAGGTATTAGTGATATATGGTGTTGGTGGTAGGCTTCTGAATGGAATCAAAAGTATGTATGACGATAGTGAAGCGTGTGTAAGAATAAATTGTGTCAATGGTGATTTGTTCAAGGTATTAGTAGATTTAAGATAGGGTTGTGTTATGTTTCCTCGGTTATTCAATATCTTTAAAGATAGGGTTATGAAAGAATTCGAGGTCGGGATTGGCAGGAAATGGTGTTAGTAGAATGGAGAATGGAAGAGAGTGGAAGGGTGCCCTACCTATTATATGCGGAAGATTTGGTTTTTGTGTTACGAATCTGAAGAGAGTTTGAGAGGATTGGTAAGAGAGATTTGGCAGGGTATGTAAAAGGAGGGGTTTGAAAGTAAACGTAGATAAGAGTAAGGTTATGGTTGTGAGTGAGGACAGTCCTCAGTGTGAAGTTATGTTAGATGGTGAGCAGCTGGAGCAAGTGTCTGAGTTTAAATATTTTAGGGTTATGTGTTGGATTGAGAAGGGGAACGGATGATGCCAGAGTTAGTAGGGAAAGTTGTGAATGGCAGGAAGGTTGCTGGTGCAATTAAATCGTTGGCTGAATGTAAAGGGACTAAGTCTTGAGCTGCGCTTAGGGTCTTACCATGAGGTTATGTTGTACCTTGTATTGTATGTAGTAGACTATGGTCTGAATAAGAAGTATAGATCTAAAAGTTCAATGTGTTCAGATGGACAAAATCTTAGGGGACTGCTAGGTGTGAGAAGAATTAATAAAATGAGGAATGAACTTATTAGAGAGTTGTGTGGTGTGAAGAAAGGGGTAAATGAGAGAATTAATGAAAGTATGTTGAGATGGTTTGGTCATGTGGAAAAGATGAATGATAGTCGGTTGGTTAAGCGGATGTATAGTGGTGAGTGTGTTGGGAACCGACCGGCTGGGAGACCGAAGAGAAAGTGGATTGAGTCGGGAACGAATGTCTGAAGGACGAGAAATTGTGAGTTTGGCCAGAGGCGAGGAATAAAGGTACATGATAGGAGAGAATGGCGGGGTTTTGTATGGGGGCATGGTTGTGGCCCACCTGGGCCAGGGGATGAACCCTTACATTGACGATTTACCAATATAGTGAGGGTCCGTCGCGGTCCCATGAAGCTCTAGGGTGGATTTTCTGTCTGTGACGAGTTTTCACTAATTAATGGTACAGAGGGGCGGTAAGGCTGAGGCTTTCTTTCGACATTTGTCATGTTCTCCTACTGCTTTGCTTTTCCGGTGCGCGTAACGCACCGTACTCCCAGTCCTTGGGAAAAAAAGGTAGCATAAAGAAAGAAAGAAAGATATATATATTTAAATTGATTTGCCTTTACTCTTTAATATATATATATATATATATATATTATATATATATAATATATATAAATATATATATATATAATATATATATATATATATATATATATATATATATATATATATATATATATATATATATATATATTATATATTTATGTCTATTATCTTTATTTTTTATATATATATATATATATATATATAATGTAAATTGGTTGCCTTATGCTCTTTAACATTATCATTTGCTGTAAATACAGCCATGAACACTAAACAAACAATGAACTCTTTTGGAGGTATCTGATATTTTCTTTTTTCCTTCCAGGACGTGAAGCGCAGAAAAAGTGGCTTAACCTACGGTCCTGCTTCAGCAGAGAGTTAAAATTACAGAAGAAAAGAAAATTAGGACTAGGCCCGATGAGACGACGCAAGTACGTTTATTACAAGAATTTACTCTTCCTTCTGCCATCAATGCAACAGGATTACAACGAGAGTGAATTGGAGGGGGATTTACCTGTAAATAATAAATTTGAAATCCAAGGTTTTGGGGAAGAAAATCCTCCCCCTCCTACACATCCTTCTACCTCAAAAATACCTTCAGACAGTAATGAAGAAAACAAGAATGAAAATCTTCAAAAGACTATACTCAACATTTTAAATGAACAAGTTGATGAAGACAGAAATTTTGTTCTCTCTTTGGTTCCGTCACTTCGGTCACTTACGGAAGACGAGAAATTTCAAGCTAAAATTGATATACTAAATGTATTTAGAGAGATAAAGCGGAACAGGGTCACCAACTCACAACCCTTCGAATAAACCACATTAAAATTTCGACAATCAATGAAATGTACCGAAGCCCTTGTTCTCTCTTTTATCAATCATAACAAAAGACGATTAACACTTACACTTTGCCGATTCCTCAAAATCTGCATACTACTGACATGTCAAAATCTGTATACTACTGACACGTCAAAATCTGCATGCTACTACCGACACCGTCAAAATATGCATACTACTGACATTTCAAAATCTGCATAATACTGACATCTCAAAATCTGCATACTACTGACACGTCAAAATCTGCATGCTACTGACATCTCCTTCATTCTAAACGATTGAACTTATCACGCAGCGACAAGACTTTCCATAATATCGTGACATGTGCTTAGAATTTACAACAAATTTTACAACGCAATACCTTTGTAAACTTGACCCTATTCAAAAAATACTTTGTTTATTTTCTTTTTTCTTTTTTTTTTTGCTTTGTTTGCCTGCCTTTGTTTAATCCTATGGAATTATAGTTTTTTAAATAAACATATTTGAATAAAAAATGCGTATTTCATTGCCACAATATAACATTAGATTTTCTTATAAATAAACATGTGTAACTTTTACCATTTTATAATCATTCTTGGACAGATATTTGGTAAAACAGATATTTCTTTTTCAGTAATAAAAATAATATCTTTAAGGCGCGTTTGTGTGTATTAACTGTGGTGGGATTTTAAGTTGGATAGTATAGAAGTCTCCTGATCATTGAGACAAACGCAGAGCCATTCCTCAACCCTGCTCCATTAGGGTGGAGTCGAGAAATTTCTGAATTGACTGCGAATTCAGCCAGTTGAGTGAAGAGATTTATAAAGACCATTGTAAGACTTACGTAGAAGGAGAAGGTCTTTAGATAGTACTTCGTCCTCCCAGCCAAAATTAAATTGAAATTGAAAAATGAAAAGGCTCAAAGACGGGAATTCTGCAGTAGGGTCTTAGATTTGCTGAAGTAGGGGTTCATTTTTTTAAGTTGTTACTCTAGAACAAGGTAAAACTCTGGCATCCTTCACTGACTTAATTAAGGGGAGGATCCAATATTTGGCTCGTGCTACGCCCAATTTTCACCCCCTAAAAATGGACATTAAATTCGGAATTATCGGGCAATTTTGACCCTATAAACACCAAACTGTAGCTTTTTTGCTCTCTAAAACGTTGTTTTCCGGTGTTTTTCTGTGTCTGTAGTCATTCTTTCAAAATTTTCAATTTTTCAAAACCCATTTTTTTGACATTCTTTGTATCAACTTCCAGAATTTTTTCCGAAATGACTTCAAACTTGAAATATGCATAGATGGGTCCATTACCTACAATATCCACATTTGCTTTTTTCGATTTTTTGAGTTTTGTGCTCAGCGTTGTCCAATTTCCAAACCCACTTTTTTTGGATTTTGAAATGAAAAATTGCGATAATTTTTTTCCTGTTCGGGCGAAGTGGATGAAATTTTCAGGGCATATGTAGTCGGAGGAGAGGCATATTTTTTACTTAGATAATTTCTTTGTATATGCATTAGTTTTGGATTTGTTCTTGGAACAAATTTTAAAAAAAAAAATTTTGGAAAATTTTAAAAAATTTCTTTTGAGTATACAAAAAATTATCTAAGTAAAAAAGGTGTATCTCGCCCAACTATACAAGCCCTGAAAATTTGATGTTGATCGGATAAGTAAAAAAAAAAAAATATCTCAATATTTCACTTTTTGGAACAATTAAATTTTTGAAAAAGTGAAATATTGATATATTTTTTTTTCTACTTATCCGATCAACATCAAATTGCAGGGCTTGTATAGTTGGGCAGATTACATCTTTTTATTAGAAATTTTTTGTATACTCAAAAAAAATTTTTTAAAAAATTTCCCAAATTTTTTTTTTTTGAAAATTTGTTCCAAGAACAAATCCCAAACTAATGCATATACAAAGAAATTATCTAAGTAAAAAATATGCCTCTCCCACGACTACATATGCCCTGAAAATTTCATTCACTTCGCCCGAACAGGAAAAAAAATTATCGCAATTTTTTATTTCAAAATCCAAAAAAAGTGGGTTTGGAAATTGGACAACGCTGAGCACAAAACTCAAAAAATCGAAAAAAGCAAATGTGGATATTGTAGGTAATGGACCCATCTATGCATATTTCAAGTTTGAAGTCTTTTCGGAAAAAAATTCTGCAAGCTGATGCCGAAAATGTCAAAAACATGGGTTTTGAAAAATTGAAAATTTTGAAAGAATGACTACAGACACAGAAAAACACCGAAAAACAACGTTTTAGAGGGCAAAAAAAAGCTACAGTTTGGTGTTTATAGGGTCAAAATCGGCTGATAATTCCGAATTTGATGTCCATTTTAAGGGGGTGGGGGCTAAAATGGGGTCCCAAAATCTAAAATATTGGATCCTCCCCTCACTTAATATCAGGTTCACTGATTTGTATTTCTTGAGTCTGGTTCAAGCAGAATGAAGGACTAATCACTAGAATTTGATTTTTTTTTTTTTTTTTTTTTTTTTTTTTACAGTTATCACCACCGCTCACGGGCAAATCCCTATTCAAGGAGGGGGTGTTACACTCAACAAAATTTCAACTAAAGCAAATTACGCAGATGAGCACAGACGCGGGCTTTAAAGTGAGGGAGATTAAATTTGAGTAGGAAACACAGAAGATGGAATGAGAATTCCCAGAACAGAAGTGGCAGGAAAGAAGGAGGCGCCGCAGCGAACTAGTCTGGAGAGTTACCAATACCAACACAAAACTCATGTGCCGACACAGCACCCCTTGGCTACGAGGGCGTCTTAAAGGAGGCGGCACGCGAGTGGAAAGCTCCCTCGAGCACCTTGCCGTTACGGTACCTATAGAAAAGAGATTAGATAAGCTCCAACATCGTTCGGCCGCCCAAAGATAGATTGTCAACGTGAACTAGAAAGTATAGGACAGTTTATAAATGTTTTTGCCTTTGACTCGACCCTATCCAAAAGCCGGGTTGAAACCTGAGCCTACCCAGATATGAGAGAGTACTCCATACAAGGGCGCGCATTGAGCCCTGTATAACTGGGATAGTAACTGTGAGAGGAAAAAAAAGTTCTCGCAGTCTAAACAGGAACTCCCACAGTTTCTTTGAGGCCGCCCTAGCAACCATTGTGATGTGAGGTTTCCAAGACATTTTTTTGTTTATGTTAAGGCCAAGGATGTTTATATTGTTAACAGGAGAGAGACGAGAGAACCGTCAAAAGAGATAGGAAAGTTAGGAGGTGTCTTAGAGAGGAGATTTGTAGAAGTTTGTTTTTTAAAGAATTAAATTTCACAAGGTTGAGACGACCCCACCCGGAAAATTCTATCTTGATCAGCGAGTTTGGAATCGGAAAGATTAAGACGAGAGGCAAATTCTAGAAGTAAAAGAAGGAGCAGAATTGAAAAGAGTGAAGATTGAAGGGTCGAGTCATCGGCATATGAGTTGATAGAGTTAGATGTTGCAGATCGAGAAAGATCAGTCATCAAAATCAGCATAAGGTGGCAGATTAAGACAAGAACCCTGAGGAACACCACTATTGACAGAAAAGGAAGAAGCGAAATCGCCCCATCAACAACAGCCGATATTGAGCGATTTGAAAGAAGCTAGACATAAGTAGAAAGCAAAGAGAAGGAGGAAATCCAAAGGAGGGGAACTTGGAGAGCAGTGACGCGTGCCATACCGGTCAAATGCTTTGGCATATGTCAAGCGCCACCACGCAAGTCTCCCCGTAATTTCCTGGGGTGCGAAACCATAAATCTGTTTAGATTGGAACTATTCACCAGAAACTTACGACGACCTCATATGAACCGCATCATCTTGAAAGAACCTGAAATTTGGACCGTCTCTGCTCCATGGAGTGAGAGTCGAGAAGGGGACGCAGATCCGATAGAAGAGAGGGAATCAATTCCCATCTTCTACACTGCTCTGAGCGGCTTCCTTTCGGAATAGGTTGGACATTATGCGCGCTTCCAACACTGAGGGAAAGTGCTAGTAATGAGGCATAGAGAATATATAGTTGAACGAGGGGAAGGGCCAGCACGGAAGCACACTCCCTCCAAACACGGGGAGGAATGCCATCCGGGGCCACCCGCCTTCCACGTTCATTTAGATTTTAGGAGCCCATGCACCCGATTACAGGTAAAATACCAGGGAAATGCATGGAACACCTGAGAAGAGAAGGAGGAGGAAGAGGAATGCCAGAATTGTCCAGGGTTGAGTTAGAGGAAATAGGAGGCGAAGAGATTGGTTTTTTCAGTTGGAGAGTTAGCAACAGAACCATCGGATCGAATAAGAGGAGGAAAGGTAGATTTACAGAAGTTGTTGGAGATGTTTTTGGCAAGAGGCCAGAAAGATTTATCAGTAGGAGAACTAAGGAGGTTAGCGCACCTTCGTTTGATGAAAGTCCGCTTTGCTCGTCGAAGAGTATCCCTGCAACGATTTCTAGCTGAATGAAAATTAGCGAGAGTGATAGGAGAACGAGAATTTTTCCATCCCCGATACGCATAGTCTCTAGCCTGAATGGCCAGAGAGCAATTACGATCGAACCATGGATTATGAGGAGAGAAGATTTAGTCGAAGAAGGATGAACCTGCTCATCCCATCAACGATTACAGCTCCCACCTTGTCGGCAGAAGCCGAAGCGTCACCAGAGGAAAAGCAGTCATTCCAATTATAGTTAGCGTAGAAGCAGCGCAAAGCCCCCCAATCGGCCCGATCAAAGTGCCAGAAAGAACGCACAGGGCAGGATGATTTAAGAACATAAGATAAAACAGAGCCAGTAAGAAACCAAAATTAACCTTTCAAAGACTTGGAAAGATTTAAAATTTTGAAATTTCATAAATAAATATTAACTGGACAAGGCTCGCTACTATTAGAAAAGAACATGGAAGCTATTATGTTGCGTAACCAGACCCTTGCTCTTCCTGAAAATATCAAGATAAACATTTACGAAAGTTCCTATAGTATATATAATTCTCCAGATCAGAATACAAAACGTGCAACGTTCCTCCACTAATTTTATACACACTATTTGTGGCTACTCACCTTTCTCTTTTAAAAAAAATTTTGAAATGTAAAGTAGTGCAATCAGATTGTTGAACGACTAGTTGTCAGCAAATAAATACTTTTCGGGAAAGTACACGACTGTATTAGTCGATCAGAAACTGGGGACCTTCCTTCCTTCCTTCCTTTCCATCTAGTCGATGCAAAAAGGACAAAAGCTTGCGCAAAAACATAAATGTTTTCCCTGCGCTTATGCTAAAGGCATACAATTTTGAAACCACAAGCTATTAGTAAACAATCTCCCGACTATTTTCGCAGAGTCCAATCACAACTATATATATATATATGGTTAGCATCCCGAAAGAGTATATATATAGATATATATATATATATATATATATATATATATTATTATTATATATATATATATATATATATATATAGATATAGGCCTATATATATATTTCATATATATATATATATATACAGAAACAAAACAAAAATATATATATATATATATATATATATATATATATATATATATATATATATATATATATATATATATATATATATATATATATATATATATATATATATATATATTTTATTCCGGATGCCAGATTTTATATATCAGCAGATGGCGGATGTTATAATCAAGTCTTATTTCTCATATTACGGATCTTATTCACAGATGACATTTTTGAAAATGAAGATGTTAACTTGAGCTGAAAAGAACAAAGTCTCAAATACTACTACTACTACTACTACTACTACTTACTAATAATAATAATAATAATAATAATAATAATAATAATAATAATAATAATAATAATAATAATAATAATAATAATTTCAATATTTCAATTTCAAAAACTTTATTCAGAAAAGAAATATTACATTGTTAAGTTTAAAATAATAATAATAATAATAATAATAATAATAATAATAATAATAATAATAATAATAATAATAATAATAATAATAATAATAATAATAATAATAATAATAATAATACACACACACACACACACAATATCCGCTATTTCATTCGAGCTTGAAACAATAAATGCTGATGCAACGCAAAAGACAAAAAAAAAAAAGAAAAATAGATCGACCTCTCTGTATTCATTCAATCCACCCCGTATTAACATATTTGCCCATTATGACATTACTATATATATATATATATATATATATATATAGGTATGTATATATATTATATATATATATATATATATATATATATAAATTTAGATATTATTTTATTTATAAATTATTTATATATATATATATATATATATATATATATATAGTTATATATATATTATTATATATATTCATATATATATATATATATATATATATATATATATATATATATATATATATATATATATATATATATATATATATATATATATATATATATATATATATATATATATTCATATATTTATTATATAAAAGATTTATATATATATATATATATATATATATATATATATATATATATATATATATATATATATATATATATATATATATATATATATATATATATATATATATAATATAGAGAGAGAGAGAGAGAGAGAGAGAGAGAGAGAGAGAGAGAGATTACCTGTTTTACGCCTTCGTCAGTTTTGGCTTTTTTATATATAAAAAATTAATATATTGATACTATATTATACAAACAATTAATTTAAGTGGTAACGAACAGAATTTAAAAGTTTGAAATATTTTAAATAATTTTTTAAAAACGGGGAAAAAAATCATATTACTGGAAAAAATATAACGAAAATGTGAGATAGTGAAATAAATTGTTTTAGGGTAATTTTTTTATGAATAAAAAATAATTACGAAATGTATTTGCTAAAAATTTAAAAAATTTAAAATTTAACAGAAAAAGGAATATAAATACGTCTTAAAAATAAAATAAAACTTTTATTATTAACTTACATGACTTCATTAAACAGAATTAGATGCTGCAATATTTTTGCAAAAATATCAAATAATTCCACAAAATAAGAAATGCAATAAAAAGCACAACATGGCAATAAAGTGCAAAAATGATAATGTTTTATGGTGCTGCAAAATAACTATCGATATTTTCCTAAAATAATGTATCCTAAGGTAACCAATGTAACCTAACCTTATATATATATATATATATATATATATATATATATATATATATATATATATATATATATATATATATATATATATATATATATATATATATATATATATATATATATATATATGTGTATATATAGGAACTTTTGTCTTTTAAAAGGAAGTTAACCGATATATCGAACGATATAATCGATTTTTTTTCGATTATTTCAAGGCAATATTGCGACAAGGATTTAATAATAGTTTTTTTTTTTTTAACTAAAAGAATACCCAAGATTAAATAGCAAAGATGGAAAGAGTCAGGGTCTCTCGGCCTCAGGGGACTTTGTCCCCCTCTGTCCCTCCGTCGGCTCGAGCCCTTAAAAAATATATAAAAAAATAAAATAAAAAAAAATTAACAAAATTAACATGATAAAAAAGCAACTTGTGGAAACTCTCATGATCTTTCTATTGGAGTTTTAGCCAACACGTGACACTGCAGGGATGCACGAGCAGAGTTCTCTGCGATTTTCGATATCATGTCACTTTAACTACCTTTTAAAGGATAAGTGCCTATATATATATATATTATATATATATATATATATATATATATATATATATATTATATATATAGTTATTATTACATATTATATTATTATTATTATATTATTATATTATTATATTTTCTATATATATTATTATTATATATATATTATGAGTTGAGTATATATATATTATTATTATTATTATATATATATTATTATATATATACATATTACATATTATATTATTATTATATATATATATATAAACATTATATATATATATATGGTTATTATGTTATTATTATTATATTGAGCATATTATATATATATATATGTTATTATTATTATTATTATTATATATATATATATATATAATATTATTAATAAATTATACATTTATATTATATTATTATTATATTATTATTATAGTGGAAATCTATATATATACATACATATATTATTATTATTATTATATATATATATATATATATATATATATAAAAATATATATATATATATATATATATATATATATATATATAAACAACAATTGCAAAAACCTCAATCCAAATACGTACAGAAGAAAAATTCCCAAAAACTATAAGCAAGAAAAAAATAATATATATATATATATATATATATATATATATATATATATATATATATATATATATATATATATATATATATATATATATATATATATATATATATATATATATATATATATATATATATACAAAAAATAAAAAAGAAAAACATAATTAAAAGCAAAATCTCCTAAACAGCTAAAATAGTAAAAAAACTAAACCCTAATAACTGAGTCTACTATAAAAATTAAAAAAAAATTAATAAAAAAATCAAGAAAAAAAAAAAAAATTAAAAACACTAACAATAATATTGTTGTTAGTGTTGTTGCTTGTTAGTGTTATTATTGTAAGATAGCGTTTTAATTAGGTTTTCAATTTATAGTTATTTTTTGTTTATATATATATATATATATATATATATATATATATATTTATAGCAAATATATATATATATATATATATATAAATATAAATATATATATGAGATATATATATATATATATATATATATATATATATATATATATATATATATATATATATATATATATATATATATATATATATATATATATATACAGATTATATATTTGTATATATATATATTTATAAAATTTATATATATATATATATATATATATATATATATATATATATATATATATATGGTCAGACTTTACTTTAGTGCATGCATTTATCTACAAAAAATACAGATACATAAAAATAAATAACATTTTCCGAATCAGCGTGAAAATTTAAGTGGGAGTATATATAGAAAACTAAGTTAACTGTTGTATAAATAAATTATAAATTAATAAAAATGCAAATGTACAACATTTTAAGAATCTCGGTATCTCGGTCGGTTTATGAGTATGATTTACGCGCCAAGGAGCGATAGAGTTGCCAAAAATTACATCAGGGCAAACCGCAAGATGGAATGGTCAGGGTCTCTCGGCCTTCACAGGGGGACAAGGTGAGACTTCGTCCCCTTTGTCGCACCGTCGGCTCGAGCCCCTTAAAAATATATATATATATATATAAAATTAACATATTTTCTCGAGACCATGGACAAAAAAACAATTTTTGGCAACTCTGGCGCTCCTTCTATTGCAGAAACGGAAATGGAGCAGTTGCTGTACACTCTCGTAATGTATTTATTTACATTAATATAAATATGAAAATCTTATTTTAAGACTTTTCTAATTTTTTTTTTGCTACATTTTCAGAACTAAAATTCTTCACTGATTACAAAAATGTCATTTGTTTTAGTGTAGCATTTGTAGTTTTGTAGATAAATGCATGTACTAATGTAAAGTCTTATTATATATATATATATATATATATATTTATTATATATATATATATGGTTATTAAGTTATTATATATATATATATATATATATATATATATATATAGAAAGATAAAAATAATATATATATATATATATATATATATATATATATATATATATATATATATATATATATATATATATAATTTTTTGCTTATAGATTTTTGGGGGATTTTTCTTCCTTATATATAATAATAATAATAATAATAATAATAATAATAATAATAATAATAATTATTATTATTATTACGAAGAAGGGTAGTAATAAAATCGCAAGTAATTAGCCTTTTTTAATAAATTTTTCTCTCATTTTGTTTTAGGGTATTTATAAGTAAGAAAATTCTATTCCAAGTCTTCGTTTTGTTCCCTTAATTGCCAAACGCACGATGCTTAAAAAAAGGTATGAATCTATTAAATATTTACATCTTTTTAATATTTAAAATTTTTTGATCCTGTTCGTTATCATTTAAATTCATTGTTAGTATCATATACTAACAATAAATTAAAAAAATTAAAAACAAAATAACTGAGGCGTAAAACATAATAGGATATATATATAGCATATATATATATATACATATATATATATATATATATATATATATATATTATATATATATATATATATATATATATATATATATATATATATATATATATATATATATATATATATATATATATATCAAATTTCTTGTTTCCTGCTCCCTGAACAGCTGCAAAGTTAGAAGATAAAAAGTCAAAATGCAGCTGACACTGCACTGCAGCTTTATATATATATATATATATATATATATATATATATATATATATATAAATATATATATATATATATATATATATATATATATATTATAATATTGTTATATATAAAGAGTAAAAATATATATATATATATATATATATATATATATATATATATATATATATATATATATATATATATATATATATATATATATATATATATATATATATATATATATATATATATATATATATATATATATATATATATATATATATATATATATTTGAAATGAACCAAAATTGAGGAGAGTTAAATTGAATCCTTTATTACAAAGTGAAATGTTCACAGATTTCTTCTTAGTTAAACCCATAGAGTATATAAGAGAATGAGCATATCGGTTAATTCTGGTGTTAGAGAGCTGGACAGAAAGATATTATTCTGTGTGTGTAGACAGTTACTCCGAACTCTACTCACTGGAGAAGGTATGGGACTATATAGTTCAAAAGAACAGTGTTTCGCTGTCTTTGCAAAGGAATAAGGAGAGGGAGAGTGAACCACACTAAAACCATAGGAAGAGATTTTAGAGACTCAGTAAGAGTATAAGGAAATTGTTAAGACGAAACGAGGTGCATGTTTGTATGAGTAAAACCACCTCTGAGTCATACATACAAACAAGGGCGAACTACACAAAATTTATGCAAAAAAAGCAACTAGAACGGTATGAAGAAGTGCTGAAGGTGTCTCAGAATGCCCAATTCTCTTACATACTACTTGCTTAGCGATAAAAGTGACATTATCTTTCTAAATTAGTTTGAAATAAAATAAAATACCAAAACCACCAAACACAGAAAAAGGTAGAAAGGTTTGAGTTGCGTAGCTTCGAAGAAACCCATCATATTTATTCTGCCACATTAAGATTTTTAAGGATGATCAGATGTCAGTTGCTACAAGGCCTCCTTCTTAGTATCAGCTGTTTGTTTGTTTTGTAATATGAGAAGGAAGGAGACATCTGCATTAAAGTGGATAGTTTATGAAACGTTTCGTAAAAGTTCATTAATGAAAAGTAATAATAGTGAAGGTTACAGAACCTTGAGGAATACCACCATTTAAAAAATTAATAGTTTCCTTCTTAAACAGCTGGCACAGAGTAGAGCTGGCCAATGAACTGGTGTGATGTTGCAGTGCGGAGCGTGGTGTGCTCACTTTGGTGCGATACGTTCCGGTAGACAATTTCAGCGCCCTGGTAGGCTGCGGTGCGGAAAAATTATATAGAAAAGGATATTGAACGAAGGAAGTTTAGAAATCAAAATTTATATAAAAAAAATATATATATATATATATATATATATATATATATATATATATATATATATATATATATATATATATATATATATATATATATATATATATATATATATATATATATATATATATAAAATATATATATATATATATATATATATATATATTCCTTGGTAATTGGTTGGGAAATATAAAACATACCCATTGCCGGGTGCTTCATTGCAAATATTCACACTCTTCTTGGGGGAGGACTTGGATTGGCTAGGGGGCCACTTGCCCCCTTAAATCTTGGCGAAACAAAAATGAACCTTATATGTTTGCCAGACGACGTTTTTAAGGGTTTATTAGTAGAAAAACTGAAAAGGATATGTCAATCGATAGATAATGAAGGAGTAATTACTGATTACAAACGTATTATAAACATGCATTTTTTCAATAGTTTTAATATTTTCGTTTTCACATTGACTTGAAGTCAACTAGCTGTGTGCTTTTATACAGCTAGCTTTTTCTGACAGTATTCTCCAAACTCTCAGTATGTCGAAAGCATTTGGCGGCCGCCAAAGCTGCTGTATATATATATATATATATATATATATATATATATATATATATATATATATATATAGGTATATATATATATATATATATATATATATATATATATATATATATATATATATATGAAAGAAGATATATATATATATATATATATATATATATATATATATATATATATATATATATATATATATATATATATATATATATCACTCAACCTTTCCCCCCCTAACTGAAATCCTGCCTACGCCCATGACACTCTTCGCGACTCTTTACTTTGAATTGGTTATGCTATAAATATATAAGAAAATATTTCCATTGCATTTTATGTAAAGATGTTTTATGGAATTGGTCGGATAATTGTCAAGCTCTTTTAAACCTTATGTGTGAATTAACTTCTAGTTTTTTAACACATTACAGGCAAGACCTGCTTCTTAAGCTGGTTTGTAACGGCTCGCCTGTGAGAGTCGGTGCCATATTGTCTCATGTCATGCCAGATGTTCAGAAAAGCCAATTGCTTATGATTCCCGCACTCTGTTGAAAGCAGAAGAGAGGAAGTCTTGTCTATTAAATTTAGAGTCCTTAAGTTTCGCATGTATTTATATGTCAGACATTTTACTCTGGTAAGTGACCATAAACCATTATTAGCACTATTAGGTGAAAAGGTTGCGCTGCCCAAACTTTCAGCATTAAGATTACAAAGATGGGCTTTTCTTTTAATTGCCTATTCATACAATATGGAGCATAAGTCTTCGAAGGAAATGTCTAATGCTGATGCACTATCGAGATTGCCTTCTGAAGATGAGTACACTGAAGAATCCATGGAAGGTGTTCTTTTAATAATACCTTCAAACATCCCTTTGACGTCAAAAAAAATAACTGAAGCCACTAAGAGGGGTCCTGTTCTTTCTAGAGTATTTTAGGCTCTTCAGCACAATACAATGCTGGATAAAAATTAATTTAAATCATACGATAATGTCTGGAACGAGCTCAATACGGAGGATGGTTGCGTTGTGCTCTTCCAGAGTGGTTATTCCAAAATCTCTGGCTTCACAGATATTGAAGGAGGTTCATATAGAACATCCTGGAATCATCAGAGCAAATCTTCTACGTAGTAATGTTTGGTGGCCAAACATAGATGGAAACATTGCTCTCAGTGCGCAAAATTGTTTAACATGTATGGAGCAGAGAAATGCACTGCCCACTACTAGGACGTATCCTTGGGAGTTTCCAAGTTTACAGTGACAAAGAAAAGAATTCATATTGATTATGCCGTTCCTTTTATTGACAACTGTTATTTAATGGTAGTTGATTCATTCAGTAAATGGCCTTCAGATGGACCCTATGTCACGACCACACATACCGTGACCTTTTCAAACTATATATATATATATATATATATATATATATATATATATATAGTATATAGAAGAGTATATAAATATATAAATATATATATATATATATATATATATATATATATATATATATATATATATATAACCTTTAAAATTGTCACAATCCCATACATTCACAATATGCAGACGACACCGCGATCATATTATCGGACATAAATATAAACACACTAAGCTACAAAGTAAACAAAGAATTGAAAAACATTATAGCTGCGTTTCCAGAAGCCCGAGTGCACCGTGTAAAATCGACTCGAAACTCTTCGAATTGAAAAAAATTACATTAACCAATCAGAGAACAGGAAATTTCAGTACTTGGAAACGGCCGAGTGCGCCCGTCGGATCAGATGACATTTGTAAACAATACTCTTATACTTATATGTATCTATTTTATGAAATGATACGCTATATTTAATATCCTTAATATAAAAGTTAACCAAAATATTAAAAAACTTTTGGCGCCATTTCCTGACACATGTTTTTGTAAAGAAATGCTTCGTGTAAACAAAGATTCTGGTAGCCCACTCGCTATTAATCTGAAATCAGAATTTAACAACGGGTGCCTGACTGTGACGTTTACGTGACGTAGAAGTGCGCAAATGGGCTCTGGAAACGTTGCATATGCGCCTGTGTGCCCGCCCGCTGCAGTTGGCTTGGAAACGCAGCTTATAACATGGGTAGAAGGGCCATATTTCAACCCCATAAAAACAAATTACATAGTAATAACAAATCAAAGAACCCTGTTTAACTAAATGTAAGGACAAAAGATGTAATCATAAATTGGTCATCGTCTTCTATGTATTTAGGATTCAGTGGTGCCCAACCCGTAGCTCGCGTGAGCAACTATGTTGCTCGCGTACCGTTTTAATGTGGTTCGCCGCTCACGTATTCAGATTCATTACATTTATTAAAAATAAAATTACATCTAACCTAGAAAGAGTAGTAGGTATATATATATATATGGTTGTTTCATATAGTTATATATATATATATATATATATATATATATATATATATATATATATATATATATGTGTGTGTGTATATATGTGTGTTTATCTTAAAATTTTAATTCTTAATTTGCTCTTTGAGATAGACTAAGGTTGGGCACCACTGAATTAGGTGTTATTTTCGATGACAAGTTCTCAATCAAAGAACATATAAATAGTCTCGTTAGGAAAATCTTGTACAAACTATGCGTTCTTCAAGATAAGAAACTTTGTTCCAAAATATATATTAAAAAAACCTTTGCTTTTCAGTTTTGTCTATCTATTCCTACTCTGTTGTTGAAGCATGAATTTGAGTAAATGTCAACCTCTAATAAATATGCAAAAAAAAAATAATAATAATAATAATAATAATAATAATAATAATAATTTATGCAAAAAATAATAATAATAATAATAATAATAATAATAATAATAATAATAATAATAATAATAACAATAATAATGATGATGATGATGATGATGATGATAATAGCAATAATAATAATAAAATAATAATAATAATAATAATAATAATAATAATAATAATAATAATAATAATAATAATAATAATAATAATAATAATTTCATTATTCTGTATTACAGTGGTGCCCAACCTTTTTTTAGTCTATCTTGAGCAAATTAAGAATTTAAAAATTTTAGGCGAGCCACACACACACACACACACACACACACACACACACACACACACACACACACATTAAGGGTATCACACACACAATAGCTAAGTATAACAGCATATGATATATATATATTTTTCTATAAATTACTATATATATATATATATATATATATATATATATATATATATATATATATATATATATATATATATATATGATATATATATATTTACATATACATAGCAGTTATATATATATATATATATATATATATATATATATATATATATATATATATACATATATATATATATATATATATATATATATATATATATATATATATATATATAATTTTTAAAATATTTTATTTTTACATTTTACGTTAAAACGGTATAAGAGAGCAACATGTTGCTCGCGAGCTACGGGTTGGGCGCCACTGCTGTATTATATAATCAATGATTTTTTTTAGTGTTGAATTTAATATTAATAATATGTGTTAGCCTTCTTACTACGAATAAAAGTAGGTGGGGTCATAGGATGCAAGGATTACATCAGAAGCCCATTTCATGTGAAATAAGTCTCTAATTGTAAATTTTATGACAAATGAATATATAGTATGCAATTTTTGGACGAGAAATTCTTCTTCTTCTTCTTCTTCTTCTTCTTCTTCTTTCTTTCTTTCTCTTTCTTTCTTCTTCTTCTTCTTCTTCTTCTTCTTCTTCTTCTTCTTCTTCTTCTTCTTCTTCTTCTTCTTCTTCTTCTTCTTCTTCTTCTTCTTCTTCTTCTTATTATTATTATTATTATTATTATTATTATTATTATTATTATTATTATTATTATTATTATTATTATTATTATTATTGTTATTGTTATTATTATTATTATGATTATTATTATTATTATTATTATTATTATTATTATTATTATTATTATTATTATTATTATTATTATTATTATTATTATTATTTTTATTATTATTATTATTATTATTATTATTAATATTATTATTATTATTAATATTATTAATATTATTATTATTATTATTATTATTATTATTATTATTATTATTATTATTATTATTATTATTATTATTATTATTATTATTATTATTATTATTGTTTGTATCATATGTATTTATTATATTAACTTGTTATTTTTGTTATTATTATTATTATTTATTATTATTATTATTATTATTATTATTATTATTATTATTATTATTATTAGTAGTAGTAGTAGTAGTAGTAGTAGTAGTAGTAGTAGTAGTAGTAGTAGTAAAATACCTTACTTCATGAACTTTCCCTTTGTGATGTAACCCCCTCCCCCCCGTCTCCCAATAATGTGTTCTAATTGCATTTGAAATTTCATACTTGACAAGCGATTTATTTTAGTGATTTTCAGTTATAATGCTCCTACTTATTTCCCCCATAAACTCATTTCATCATGGCCGAAATAAAATGTCCCTCTTTCCCCCACCGACATATTATTACTCAATATATGTATATAATATCAGATTATTTCACTTTAATTCTAAAAATATTTATTAATATTTTAAAGTTTAATTAGATCAAACTGAAATATGTTAATTTTATAAATCAAAAACATCCCATTATTGATTTGAGGGGGATTTTAATTGAGTACACCCCCATATTTTTAATTAAACTTTAATTAACCTTAGTGTTAATTAAATAATTAATTAACCTTAATATTAATTAAATAATTCATTAACCTTATTATTAATTAAATAATAATTACCCTTTGTATTAATTAAATAATTAATTAACCTCATCATTAATTAAATAATAATTAACCTTAGTATTTTAAGTACATAATTAATTAACCTTATTATTAATTAAATAAAAAAACTTTAACATAATTTAGCAAAGGTTCAAAGAGTAATAATTATCAGCATTTTTTTTTATTATTCTTGGCGGCGAAAATTATATAATTATATGTGGGTCATATTGTACTCATATATGATTCAATCTGATAAGATAACTTGCAAATAGTCTACTAAAGTATATAGTATATATATATATATATATATATATATATATATATATATATATATATATATATATATATATATAT
>JABUQX010007573.1:0-30000 GCA_015478945.1 Trachelipus rathkii | reverse complement strand
GTAAGCAAATTAATCTTCAAGTTACCGTAATACCACTAAAACACATTGAAATTAAAACAATAAGAGCGTAAAAAAATAAAACGATGTAACAAAGATTTTAAAAAAGAGAACTAAGATTAAACACCAAGCTTTCTATCCCTTCACCTGGAGGTCTTTAATCAAGGAATTACAAATATAAAAGAAGAAAAAATCCTGATATGAATACTGGACAGCTTTAGTTGGTTTGACCAAACTCTTGCTGTATTTTTCCAAGAAGCCTTTTATATCCTTTTTCCTCTATTAATAAATTATTTAACAGGTTATCAATTTTTATTTCTCCTGGATTTTTGTTGAGGTTTTTGGTGTTTTTTATAATAAATGATTCAATGAGTTTTCTTTTCTCAATATTTTTGAATATAAAATTATTTTAGCTGAATTTATATTGATCGCATGCTTATGCTCATTCATATGCTGGTACAAAGCAGAGTTACAGTCTCCACACCTCAGGCTATATCCATGTTCATATGTATACATACGTCTTTTTAAATCATCGGTTTCATCGAAATATTTTTCTTCACAATTGTTACAAGATACACTATAAATTTAATTGAAATTTTGACATACATTTCTTCTTAAGAAATTAGATTAAAAAAAATTGTGTAAAATGAAAACCAATAACGACACCAATGTATAATTAAAAACAATAATAAACAACTTTCAGACATAACTCATCATATTGGCTTTCCTTGCAAACTAAAAAGGTTCTTTCTGCTTTCTTTAAACATAAGGAAAAATTCAAACACGAAGGTATATCTACGAATGTAAGTAATCGAAATGCTGATGACAAACTCTTCACGTAACAGAAAGCCAGTTCCACAAAATTTCGTTAGTTTGATAGGATGATTTATTTTGAAAAATAGGAAAATAAATTTTTACAAAATCTACACTGCACAAACTGATACCAACAATTAATATGTTATTATAGCATTCAAAATTGTTGCACTATTTAACATCATGCACATATATATAATATATATATAATAACTATAACTTTAAAAATTCATATAATATATACTATATATATATATACATGATATTAACCACATTTATATATATACTATATATATTACATAGTTAGTTATGGAAGGTTTGAAGCTGAGGAAATAAGGCTTATTCTTCTGTCCTCTATTACTATTACAATTAAATATAAATTTCTCTTTATTTAAGATATAAATATATAGAACTAAGTTACTTAACCTGAACTCTTACCATTCTGTTCAGACTAATTATATTCTGCAAGATTTTCGAACCGAACTAAACATCACTTATATTAGTGCATTCATCTAAACCTATAGTACCTAGTCCACATAAAAAAATTTGCATTTATCTTCTCAGAATTGCTTAATATAAACAAACGTATAAATACATTTATATTAATTAATACCATATTAATTATGTACACAAATTACATGTAATTTAGCATTTCTGTATTTTAATGTTTTTTTTTTTTTTGAGTATAAACTAATACTTAATTAATATTATAATTGATATTTATTTATTTATCATTATTTATTTTCTTTATTTAATTTATTTTTTTTTCATTTTCAATTTAACATCGCGGATCTCACCAGCGCTCTTCACAGAGAAATTACCTCCTGTTTTATAAATTTATAGATATATTTAAATTTTTTTACATACCTTCGATTATAAGTATTATTGAACGATTTATCATATTTCTCCATTTCATTTCTCTGTTATTGTTTAACCCCCACTTTAAGTGTTATGGACGTTCTCCTCTCCAACGACATTGAATTTATCGAAATCTTAAAAGAGAAGAAAAAAACGTGGCGTAAGATATAATAATAATTGTGCATTATTACAAGAGAATAATAAATTCATATAGATCCTATAAATAATATGATATTAAATATAATATATAAATTAAATTAGCACACGATAGATGCAATTAATTCAATGAATGGAATTATATCTTGTAATTTATATTATAATTTAAATTTAATTTATAATATATTAATTCCCGAAAATTGATTTTTATTTTAATTTAACAAAAATCAAATATTATTTAGATAATAACCATGTAGAAATGAATAACAGTAGAGAAGAATAGTCTTGTAGAGAGAGTGAATAAAACATAGAGATGATTTTTGATCCACCCACGCTTGAAAAACACGTGCCATAAAACTGTGATGAATTAAGTATTGGAGAGAGAGAGAGAGTAGATATATACAGAGAGTCATTGAGAACAGATGGCAGAAGAGAGAGAGACGCAGAGAGAGAGGAGAGGAGAGGTAAATTTATTCTGACATTTCTGTTTAAAAGTTGAAAGGCAACATTTGTATTCATTATTTTTTTTTCAAGCTGAAACCGTTCTTGAAATGGCAGAAGTTTAATAAGCTAATTTTATAATTATTTGAATTTGCACCAACATGACTCAAAGAAAAAGACGAGCCGAGAGGATGAGAGGGAGCGAGAGAGCAGAGCGGAAAAGCAAAGAAGAAAAGAGAGAGCGTATTTTGAAAGCAGAGAGAGAGAGATGAGAGATGAGAGGAGAGACAGGACAGAAGACAACACAAAACCGAGACGAGCAGTTAATGAAGATGGAAGATAAACCGATACACATTAGCACGACACACTGATGCAATTACAAGTCACAACACCAACCCTCCAACGAACACACAATAGAAACAGGCCCAACACGAAGACAAGACATAGAATGACAACCGCGACAAAGACACATATAAACAAGACACAAACAAGCCGAACAACGACATGCACAGGAAATAACACACACAGGAAAGAAAAAACAGGACGGAGACAGGACGGCATACGACCAGCGACACATGGACACCACAGCACTGAGAGGCACCACACACCGACACACGACGACCGTCGCAGAGCAACATATGGACAGAGAGAGAGAAGAAATATAGGAGAACGAGAGAGAGAGAAAGAGAGAGACGAAGAGCAGGAGAGAGAGAAGACGATGAGGTCGCAATGAGTATGATGAGATGCGGAATAATTAGGATTGATGAGTATGGACGAGAGAGGAGAAATGCCTATTGAATGAGATGACAATAAAAATATAGATCATAAGAAATGCGCATCACTAATTTCCTTATGAATTTGAGATCGGGAAACATTTCTCTCAAATAACTATTATTTAAAAGAAAGCGAAAAGAACATCTTTGGAAATCTATTTTTTAAAGAAGGTTTGGATTTAAAGTTTCGCTTCTCACTTTAAATTTTCAGGAAATCTCCAGAAACAAAATACAAGAAAATATATATTTTTAATAATAAATAATAATAATAATCAATTAATCACATCAATAATTGATAATAATAGCTATAATAACAATCACAATCTCAATAATAATAATAATAATAATAATCAATAATCAATAATAAGAGTTTGGGGATTTTTTTTGATTTTTTCTTGATGAATACAAAAATCAATTTGTGATTTTTTTGATTTTCTTGGATTTTTTCTGCGATTTTTTCGAGAATTCTGCTGACGTCTACACGCGAAATTATTTAATCTTGTCAAAGACAACACGATTTTTTTTTTAAGTTCCTGACTCTTATCGTTATATTTTTTAACCCCTCTAGTCCCAGCCCTGAATTTTCAAAATCTTTAAAATTAACCCTCCTCTAGACTCTCTATTGACCTTAAATCTGAAAGTGCAAGGCTACACATCTAAAAGTGTTATTTTTAATCTTCGCTCATGAATTATTCCATCGAATACTTAAATCACTGCTAACCCATGTCTCGAATACTATCGATCCTTTGGATTCCATTTTATCTATTAAAGCTCCTCCTCTCCGTAGATCAATTTCTGCTATCACTACGTCTCGTACGCCTCTTCTATGATTCTCTCTCCTCTCTACTTCTCTCTTTTCATTCAATTTCTCTTTTACTTTCTATACTCTGATCGTCTTAATATCCCACTAAACTACCTACAAATACATTCATTATAAGTCCTTCATTAGTTTAACATAGTATTTCTCATTACTTATATATATATATATATTAATACTATATAATATATATATTAATATATACGTAATATATATAATACAGAGTATATATCTTATATATATATTAATTAATATATATACTATATATATATATTAATATATATTATATTAATATAATATATATATTTAATATATATATACTATATACGATATTAATATTATAATTAATATATAATATATATAAGCCTCTCAAATATATATATATAATCAATTTATAAAATAAATAGCGAGAAAAAAGCAAAAGAGTAGATCATTTTCATGATTATTTGGTAAGCAACAGAACGAAGTCCGTAGTGTTTAAAAAAACGAAATCTCAACGTTTATTAAAATACAGAGTGTTTCCCCAATGAAATTTGAATTATCTTATCTGTGCACGTCTCTTTTACCTCAGTAATTTTTGCTTCACCCTGCTTTTTCAGGTCGCACAACTCTGCCTTTAGGCTGAAGTGTCTATAAGTGAAATAATAAATGAATACTATATACCTCAAATACTGAGAAATGACTAAGTGACCATTCATATCTTAAATTACAAGCGATATATATATATAAAAACGTGGCAGTTTACTAATAATTGAATAAATAGACTCTTTCTAATTCACAGTTTACAGTGAAATCAAATATTTAATATAATTGAATCATAATAATATAATAACAATAATTAATAAGACTATGTAATGAATATCTATATATGATATTACCTAATACTTAAATAGTCTCATTACAACTATATCATAATAATGAAGTTTATGTGATCTTATCTCATATTACCATTTGAGTTTAATTAATAATTAAATCAAAATATTAATAAACAAAATTCTAGTGGTAATTGCATAACTTATTCGATAAAATAAATATAATCTAACCAAGGATCAATAAAAATTCTTGAATATAATTTATTATTATAACCTTAATAATTTTTAATTTTATGTTAGAATTTTTAGTATTATAAATTTATATCAAATATAACACAGTAAAGGAGCAATTTCAAGATTATTTAATATATAACTAAGGAATAGAACTGTTCTACCATTGTTAAAATAATTTATGGATTATTGATTGCATTCCTATAATGTTAACAAATGAAGAAAGTGTATTTAGTAATCAAATAAATTGCTTTAGTAAAAAAATTTACTTTACATGGTATCAATTGAGGAAAGGAAAAAAAAATAAAGTAGAATATAATTATCATTTTGTGAGAAAAATTCGGTCGAACCTTTGATTAAAATTTAATATCTGTAAGTTGAAATAATGCAAAATCACTAAGAATAAAATCTGAGTAACAAAATCTATGTAATAGAACTAATAAAATCTTATAAGAATATGGAAATATTTATAAGAAAATAAATAAATTATTAAAGTAAAAAAGTACCAGCATCAAAATTGATTTATGTTCTAAAATTACCATCCTGTTATACAACGACTAGTAAAGCGCTATCACAAAAAGAAAATTTTATAAGCAAAAAGAAAAAGTAATAAAACGTATAAAAAAGTCATAAACTATATTAGCAATTTAATAAGTATAAATAAAAAAGATAAAATACTAAACTGTGAAATATGTTCTCAACTACAATTATTATTAAAGAATTTGTTAAAGATAAAATAAGTGAATATTAACTATATTTTACTCAAATAAGTTGTTATGTATTAAATGTTAAATATAATTTTAAATATTTCTTTAATCACGGGATCTTTTAAATACGAACTTTTACATTATTTTAAGTGTAAATAAAAATATGAATAACTCTTGATCTATGATTAACGCTTTGTGAATATTAAATTTATAGATATAAATCCAAAATTACCTATTCAGTAAATTTCATTATTTGAGATTGAGTGGGATATTGCAAAAAGGTATATTTAAAATATATCGAAAATTTTTCTTTAAAATAATTTCAAATTATTTCTTCCTTTCTAATAAACTAACCTTATAGTTAATACCGTAAAACTCTCTATACCTATTATATTAATATATAATAATATATCATATATTATATAAGATATATATTATATATATATTATATATATAATCAATATATATAATATATAGTATATAATAATATTAATTATATATATATTAATACATATACTATATATATATAATATAAAATTAATATATATAATAAAATTTATATATATATTAATATATAAATTATATAATATATTAATATATATTCATATTAATTATATATATATTATATATATTAATATATAATATATATATATAATTTATAATATATATATATATATCAATATATATATATATATTAATATCATATTAATATTAATATACTATATTTATATTATATATACTATATATATATATACTAATATATATTATACTATATATATATTATATATATATATTTAAACTATATAAATATTTAATTATAATATATATATAACTATTAAGTGATACATTATTATATAGATTGCCATAGTTGTACATCTCGTATATAATATTAGATTTAAGGTTATAATTTAGGTTAAGTTTTATTAGGTATAGGTTTAAGTTAGTTAAGTTCTTTTTGAAAAATTAAGTTATGGATATGATATTACCTAATAAATAAATATAATTTAATATTTATATCCCTTAAATATTATTAATATATAAGTAATACTAATAAATAATATTGATTTATTCGCTCCTGGAGTCATAACCAACCTTATATCATAAATAAGTACCTATATATATTATATATATATATATAATATATATATATAATATATTATATATTATATATATATACTCCTAAATACTATAAATATATATATATTATATATATATATTTAATATATATATATATATATATTAATATATATAATATATATTATATAATATATATTAATATTAATATATATATATATATACATATAAATATATATTAATATTAATTATACTATATATATTATATATATATAATATATATAATACTATATATAATTATATTATATATATATATATATATATATTTGAATGTGAATATATTTAAAGCTATATTTTTATTTATCTATATATATCTAGAAAATCTCATTACCATTTGAATCTTTACTACCACTGGAGACAATAATTTTGATTTTATGATATAAGAGTTATTTCGAAACGTTTTGCATAAATTATCTAGCGGTGACTAGTCAATTCTAATGGTAGCGTTCTATATACTCGATTCTTGTTCAATCAAGACTTTTGTGGAGTTATATGATAAAGATGAAACAAAGTGAAATTATACTTGTGTAATGGATGTTTAAAATAAAGGAATATTATCAAGTATAAATGATTTACATTACTAGTGCTAACTTCTATCATTTCTATACGCAGATATATATATATATATATATATATATATTATATTAATATATATATAATATTAATATATATATATATATCATTATAATATCATATATATATTAGATATATATATAATATATATAATTTATATATAATATATATTAATATATTATAATAACTTATTAAAATATTTCTCATTATTAATTAATTTAAAAATTTATCTATAAATATAAATCATTATTACCTGTAAATTTAATAAATAAATGTATTAGACATTCAATTTCATGATACATAGGCGAATTAGTCTTCAGATCATCTAAATCTAAATCTTCGACTTCTGTATCAGTTGTTTGCTTCCAAGAAAATTTATTTTATATTATAAAAGCTTTTAGAGATGACATATAAAAATTTTTCTATATTTACATTATATAATTGAAATATATAATATTTAAAAGTTTTCATTTTAAACTTTCCTATTAATTTTTTTAATAAATGAAAAAAGAGAAAGAAGATGAATTAAAAAATAAAATGAAACTTCATATCAATTAATAATCGAAGCGACTTACATATAAAAATGAACAGTTATAATTTTTCGAGAGAATCACGAGATATATATGAAAAGCACTGTTAGCACGTCACTACCGGATCTGACTCATGTAACAATCATGATCCCATAGTTTAGTGACATCCTGATTTCATATTGTACAAGTTCATAAAAGTGTAACATCTCCCGCTCTCTCTCTTTAGCACACCCAATTTCACCGTTTATTCACACCATTACAATATCTCATAGCGTATTTTGAGTAGACTCAATTTGTCGAGTAAAGATATATGAAATTCGCGACGTAGCGCGTAGAGAGGCTACTAAGCAAGAATCGCTGCGTGGAATCAAATAAATTTGAAGTCTTATTCATAATAAGTTTAAAATTTCTTTTAAAGAGATTGTCTTTTTCTTAGTTAATAATAATAACTATAGAATATAAATACAAGACAGATCTCTTTAAAAAATTACACAATAGAGTTTGTTGTAAATTAAAGAGTAGAGTAAAGTAAAAGAGTAAAGTAAGTAGAGTAAAGTAAGCAAAGTAAAGTAATGTAGAGCAAAGATCGAAGCTCGAATATTTCATTTTTACTATATAATGTGAACATGGACGGAAGTTATAAGCGCTATTTATACTAATATAAGTGAGGAGTGATGCCGAAGGATCTCGCCATATTACAGAGAGATGATTCTCGTAAGTAGAAGGAGGATGGCGGGTTAGTAAAAAATGTCTCTAGTAGGGTAGTAAGATATTACAACAAAACGATATTAAATTCTTGTTCAGATAGATTTTCCATAAACTGAATAATGATTAATGTCAGAACTAATAATGAAGAGTGAGGCAAGGAGGGTTTAGAAATCTGATAAACTCAATGTTTGTTTTAGGGGTCGCGATTATGGCTAAAGGTGAAGTGTGATTGAGAAATATTATATATATACCTATATTCAAATACCACATTCACCTTCAAAAATGTCAAGTGATGTGTTCATAAAAATTGCCAGAGATCAATTTCAAACAATACAGAGAAGATATTCAAAATTAAGTATATGATTCATCGAAGCATTACCATCTTTATAATATATACGGTGATTATGAATATTTGGGTCATTGTTCCTTTATCAATTACAAAATTTATATAGTGGAATTCAGGTGAACCTACATGTTAGTACAGTCTATTTAAATTGTAGTACATACGTTTTAGTAAAGACATACTAAGTTTTTTATTATAGATAGATAGTATTTTCAGGTATGACAAGAAAGAGATTAGTTACCCTAGTTTAGAAATTAATCATTGTATCATATTATATCATGTGTTTTTTGAAAGTAAAGGCGAATATTATTCCATCATAGAGGCACCCAGTTGAGAACGTACCTTCACATTTTGTTAATTTAATTATGTTCGCTGTTTTCACGTGTAACTTATCTGACATTATCGGCCATTTTTACGATTTGTAAAGTTTTATCTGAATAAAAAGCTTCTTTAATAAAAAAATTGTTGATTTATAATATATTGATAAAAGAAATTCGCATATAACCAGGCTTATTGAGTCGTAAATTTGTGTAAAATATGAGTATTATAATATATACCTTCTTAGGGTTTAAAACAGCAGCCTCAATTGCGATATACAGCAGCGTGTTATTATAGAATAATTACAACTTAGTTGTTTCCACATAATTTAGTATAATAATCACATAGATGATGAGGTCGGTGTAAAATTAAATTACTTAAATTATTTATACATGCATTATTTTTATAAGCAGACTTTGTAATTATTGAATTAAATAATCGTAAATGACATTATTTGTTTTTATTCAATGTCATTCGTAGGATTTGTTTATAATTACCTAATCAAGAATATGACTTAGAACTCTTATTGTGTGATCTAATTAAAACTTTTACTATTGCATTTATGGGAACCAATCCTTAATACAATTCAGATAAATTAAATATAATTATATACGCTCTTTAGCACGACATAAGACTGAAACTGAAAGGTGATACGAATTTCCTTTTGGGGTTTTTTTAATTATTTTACCTATTATTAATTTCAAATTAATGATTTAATTATTATTCAATTAATACAAATCGAAATTATAGGGAAATGTGCACACTACGATATACTTCAGGGGCTATTACACAAAACGACTATTATCAATATTACCGTTATGATGTAGATACTTACTGTATACTCCGTTTAAATTTAGAAGAAGATTTTCGTCCGACACACGATCATTTAGTACCTTTGTGATTAGTTCATAAAAGTGTGGTACTTCCATACAAACTGCCATAATGGGCAGGATTACGAGCGCTTGTCTGGAAATAACTCAAAGTTTGAATTTACAATTCAAGGCAACACGGTGTTAAAGCTTTGAAAGAAGATATACAAGGTAGGAACGTGGTCTTAGTATTTTTAATTTCGCGTGATTTGAAAACTTTCCTAAATTACCTTACTAATCTTTACATAAATAATTACTCTCATTTGCATGGACATTACAGGCTGTTTAAATATATGGGTTTAGATTGAGTCCTAGTGTAAAATCGCTTTATCATTATTGCAGTGTTTAGTACTGATAGATTGAAGCTGCACAGCACAAACCAATTCTTAAGAGTGTTAGCAGAAACCAGTTTATGGTTCGTAAACCTTACGTTCTAACGAACCAATATTCTTAGGTAAGTCTTTTACATTGAACTTGAAGGTATTAAAAATAAAAAGAAGAGCGAAATAGTAAATTACTTCTTAAGTGATAGGTCATAATCATTGATAAATATTGTGAATCTCGGATATACTATTAAATCAATACAGAAGAATTTGATCATTGAATGAAAATGTCTGTAGTATTCCACCATAAATTGCGTAGACTTTAAGAATCATCAATACAGTAGGTAACTGTGGAATTCTTCTTAGCAGTCTCTCTTTTTCTCCTATATAGAGTTCCGAAGATCTAGTCCAATTTTTGGTCATTACCCATAGATTTCCGATATCGAAACTCTAATCCTTATTCCATTATGCTATATTCTGAAGCATTCTTATTCAAGAGGTCTTTTGTCAATGTGTGCTATTTGTGATATATGATAATATATTAGTGTTCCCACGACCATACGTTTAGTTTATTGAAGTTACATGAAGTCGGAATTTTCAACACCTTGCATCTACTATTCCATCTCCAGACTATATTCCCTCATTCCGAAGCTTTGTAGAAGCTCTGTAAAGCTGACTCATAAAATTTAACGTTTTTTATTTCGAGGTTCTCAAATCTCATCTGACTGTTGCTACAACAAACACCTCTTTAATCAGTTTCTGATCATAAAAGACTGCTTTACGCTTCAGACATTAACGTGATATTGTTCTTTTACATGTTTATAATTTTTTTATATTCTTCTATCTTTACTTGTTCTCTACTATGTCTAACACTGTTAGACTTCATTTCTTTCTCTGCATGTCCTTACCAAACATTTTTCAGGATGATACTTTAATGAACAGTATGAGACATAATAAACAGATATTATATTATTGATGTTTTAATTATTTTTTTTTCATTTTTATTTTTTAAGAATATCAACCGTACTTAAATACTTGCAAATGCAATGATGGAAGGAAGGACTTTCATTGGATGTCTATTGTGAGAGACAAGAACTGAGTCATATGTTTATCTTTATTAATTTCATTAATTATACTTATATGTTTTAAATTGTAATTAATGATTGGTATTAATAGTACGCATGGTATTTTTAGTATGTTTTGTTTTAATAAAATGTCAACCTTAATGCAAGGCGATTGCATCCTTTTCCAAAGACTGTCTTTACAATTTGAGAAAATTAATACATAAAATTAATCTATATCTAATCTAGAAGCGTTTGGTTATTTTATTTTTATGATTGTTGGAGCCCTCTCTTTTTTATACATAAAATCTTTGTTAATTTAAATGATTAGTTTTGGTATATTATTATTATGGGTGCATTTATAATGACGATTTTGTTTATTTTTGAAAAAAAAAAACAAAAATTTTATTGGAATTGAAAGCAATTTATTTTATGAAAGTGTGTTAACATTATTTTAAAAAGACTCTGTGATGTTATAATTTCGAATTTTGTGGATCGTCTTCATCGCAAAAGGAGTAGTTTATTAGTATATAATTCGTCTAAAAACGTATTTACCCAGATAATAGAGATTATTATGCAAAATAGCTTATCTTCTTGACTTGGTTAATGAATTGGATACAGCAAAAATAGATTGTCCAATGTACAGAACTAAGTAGTAGCATAGCAGACTTTCGCTAGAATCTATCGATAAATATTTTTGAAAAAATGAGAATGATAGTCAGATCTCACAAAGATGTAGAAATTAATCGAATTTCCTGAGTCTTTATTATAAATAATAAAATAAAGTTGAAGATAATTTAAAATAATATTACTTCTGTGGGTTACTTTCATCAATTGTTTAACTGATAGATTTAATTATAAATCTATATAAATATTAATGATGTGAATATTTTTAAATTATATATTAATTAACCTATAGAATTTTTGTGGAAAGTGATATAATAAGAAATTAATTTCTTTTATAAAGGAATAATAATATTATTATATGTTATTTTTATCTCTTATATTGTGTAAATTCTATATGTAATTGATGAATTCTCCTGCAACGTATCGTTTTTTGGTGTAAATCTCCATTGTATAAAATAGCCTAATGTTTAAATATCATATTTAGTTAATAGGGAATACTATTTATTGATGCATTTGATATTTTGTTGTTCTCACAACTTTTAATAGTAATGTTTTGTAGTTTTTTATTCAATTTTTTATAATATTTAATACTTTTTGCTCCTGATAGTTATCAGACTCTCTTGAAATTAACCTACTAATCTTAAAATTGATAAACCTATTTTAGGAAATCGAAAGGTAACAAATGAAAAAATATAATTATATCAAAAAAAAATACCATAGGAAAAACCGCAAAGATGATATATATATATATACATGATGTATTTATTTATATTGATTCTTCTCAACTTATTATAATATTACGAATCTCTTAACGATGCTGCATTAATTCTTTTCGTTTTTTTGCTTAAGTCTTAGAGATAGCATCCTCACTCCGTAGCACTTATTACAACTTCTCATATTATAACATTTATTTCTTCATATATTTATTAGACTATACTTGATCTAAATAACTATTATTGTTCAGGTTTGTGATTAACCAGAATAGTATCAATATTAGATTTACTTTCTAATTTTTATTATCCTTCATTTTAATTAATAATAAACAGCTATATTTAAGAAATAATATTCTGACCAGGCTATATTAAAATATCCATAATGCTATGAAATATATGATATATAAAAAAGCTAAATATATATAGAAAAGAATATAAAATATATTACTATGAAAACATTTTTTTTATGATTTTGTGCTAAGAATTATAGGAAATTTTATAAATATAATTTCTTATTACCTATATGTTTATCAATGAGTAAATGATAGGTATATGAATGATCTGGATATCATATAGTGTTTAATGACTGAAATTTACAATTCTTTATTAGTTACTCTTTGCATCTTACAGAAAGATTTGAAATGTGAAAAATTATAAAATTAAAAAGGACATTATGTTACTATCACTATCTCTAAAGAATGGATCATTTAGATGCTACAATTTTAGGTATTCAAACACGACGTCAAAATTTAGTATAAGATAACAACACAGACTGAAAGGTAAAAGGGTTGAAAAAAAAATTATAAAACTCACTTACACAATTTATAATATAATAATATTAATAATATATAATAATTATTATATATAAATATAATAATTATATAATATATACTATATATATATATCTAATAATAGATATATATAAAGCCTCCTATGATTTATTCATAGAGTTTACTAATATATTTTATTTTATAATTATAGAATATAATATATATATTAATATATAGATAATAAATATATATTATATTATAAGAGTTTATTTATATAATCTAATTATTCATATAATTATATAATTTATATAGTGATTGTATATTCAAGTAAAGTTATAATAATTATATATAATTATATATATATAATATATTTATATTCTCTAAATCTTTACATTTATATAATTTAGGTACTCCCTTCTTTGATTAACAAAAATATGAATCGGAAAAATTTCATTAATATAAATAGTTACAACATAAATTTGATATTTATATTAACAATTCAATAAAAAAAAATTATCTTACAAAGAGAAAATCTATACTATAAACTAAGAGTATAATTTGTAATCTCATTCGAAATTTTTCTTATGGATTTCCTTAATAAAATAATAAACTAAGCTGTCAATGTCATTTATAAATTTAGATTTCTAGTTTTTATTTCAATAAAAATTTCAGAATTCTATAAAAGGAAAAAAGAAGCTATCAATATCAAATTATGCGTTAAACGTCCTGGATCCAAGAGAAGTTGTAGAGCTATTTTAAACTTCCTCTAATCATAATAAAATCACCATATCTATAAAATATTTTATTGATAAAATAAAGGTATAAAGAGTAAGTATCAAAACAAAAAAAAAATTAACTATGGTGGTTGAGAATTGTAGAGCATTTTAAACTTCCTCTAACCATTTAAAAATGTTTTTGTAAAATATGTTCGTTTCCAAACTCTAATATTTAAAATTTTAACATAATATAGGAAAATTTTAAATATTATGAATAATCTACGGAGATACAATGTTTACGTAAGTTAAGTATTTTAATTATTTATTAATCTATATAACTTCATATTTGTATAAGTCTTTTAAGCTTAAAATTAATTGGTAGCATCGTATAAAATTATAAGGAAAGTATAAAGAGTGTGTAGTAGTGATTTTGTAGAGGAAATTAAAAATAATCAGTTTTACTTTTCCGTAGTTTTGAGATTGTGGTGCAATAAAAATATCAGTTACTATACATTGAGACCACCCCAATAATATATCCTATTTTCTATCGGGTTAGTTGTCTTTAAATAAAATTTGTAATCATAGAGATGAAAATTGAAACTTATGTTTAAATAAAATGTTAATATATTGTTTATCTCATTTTTATTTTTTTATTATTTATATTTAATTAACTCATTTTTAATTTCTTATTGTATATTTTCTTACTTTATTTGAAATATAAGAGAATATATTATGTCAATTTAATTAATTAGATTTTGCATATTTAGTAGTAAAAACTTGCGTATTTTCAAAGTATGGCAAATTATCGAAATTTGAGTTATTATTCTTGATGTTTTTGGTTTGTTTTATTTTTTAAGTCCGTATATATTATAAATAATTATTCTTTACTAATTAATTAGTAACAATAAATCGTTTCCAGCGTAAAAAAGAAATTTTTAATAATAGTTTTGGATACTTTCCTATTTATTCTCTTACTATAATGTCATTACTCTTTTTTCTTCAATTTCTTTCCCAAAAATGATTTTTATTTACTTTATGTTTTAAATACACAATATTTTGATCCAAAGTAACAGAGAAGGTGAAAGACACTTCCATGTCAAATTTCGTTATGAAAATAGAGAACGCTTTAATCAAAGACTTCAATTCTTTTCCCCAACTTGTGAACAATCATCGTTCTTAGCAAAGGAATTAGTTCAGGAGATACTCTAAATTTATCCAGTGGCATATTCTATTTCTCACATGCACTTTTTTCTAGATGAATTATCATACTATACTTTTTTATATGATTTTCCGATTTCTCTTAGGATATTCATTTTTTGATAATACTATTAATATTATTTTGTAGACTTTATTTTCTTATACTACTGGCATGATCTAATGGAAAGGTAGCTATCACACTATATGAACAAAAAATGATAAGTTGTTTAAGTTTAAGGATAAAAATTTTAAGATTTATGAAAGAAGCAATAAATCGCTTTCTCACTTTCGTCTTTAAAAATTTTATTATAAACATTTTTGTTTGACTTTAATTAGAGTTCTATTTATTTATCATATTTATTTAATAATTAGGATAGGAAAGGATTCATAAAATGCCTTATTGTTTCCATCAACGTAATATATAACATATATTAAATCAATGTACCTACTTAAGATCATCAAGACTAATACCTAGAATATATATATGGGGTATCGAATAATTTATTTCATAGATTTTAATTCTTTTTATTTCAATTATCGTTCTTACTATTCTTTTACTAATTACGTTTCTATTTATAACGGTAAATAAATTGAAGTAAAGAAAGAAACAAAAATAAATAAAAAAAAATTAAATTTTATTGATTTAAATTTTTGGTTGCATAAGCAAATCTAATTATTTTTTGTCGTGAAGTAAATAAATCTAAATAATTTGTTTTTTAGTAATTATATTCTATAAAATATTTATTTTACAAATTAATAAAAAAATTTACTAATAAAAGAATAAATATAAAAATATATTATTGAAATATTGATAGAAACAGAAATTATTAAATCTTTTTTAGCATAGAATTTAGAATTTTTTTTATAATCATTATTGGTTATGTATAAAAGAAAGGAAATATAAGATAAGTTACATAAATAATATAATGTATTTATATTATTTTTGTTATTAATTGATATTTAATTTTTAAGCATTGCTAAAATAAGTTAAAATTTTTAATTAGATTGATATGTTAAAATAATATTATTTATTAATTTTTAAACTATTTTTTAATAACATTGTTATATATTGTTCAATATTATTTTATATAATTGCTATCAAGTCATAATTATTAAATATATGTAATTTAATTTTTTGTTTAAATATGCTACAGACATTAAAACTTCAATTTCTCTCAAGCGTTATGAATTAATTGTCTTTAAATAATTGAAAATTTTTTACTTAATATTCATGTTATGTATAAAATTTCAATTATTAGCATCAGTAATATATATCGGTAAATTATTGGCGTCATTGATTGTTACTATATCAACCAATAGAAGTAAAAATAAATTTTATTACTGCTCTTTGGGAATTTAATTCCTACTTTTGAAGTACATCGTGGATACATAAACAAGTTTGCTACTTAAAATTGAAATTCTTGGAATCTAAAATTAAGAGCAGAGATAATTTATATATAATATTTAATTATTTTTATTATTTAGTATCATTAATATCTTTTATTTTATTTTAATTAATTCATAATTTTCATTGATATCTTAATAAGGATGAAAAAAAAATTAAATTTAACAAGAAAAAAAAAAAACTAAAAATAAAAAATTTCTATCTAAATATTAAATTTCTTTTAATCTTGCAATTAAATAAAATGTATAGTTTTTTTACGAAGCTTGAATCTCTTTTTAAATATCTTTTAAACAAAATAATTTAATAAATTCTTTTTAATATTTTGTTTAGAAAATTAATTTAGATATTAAATAAAATATTAATTCGTTAATAATCATTTTGACTAAATAATGTAATAAGACGGATTTCTTTTTATGTAATACTGTATTATTTGCCTGTGACCTCTAATTATTTAAATTTAATGGTTTAAGTATTGAATTATTATTAATTTTTAATCAAATTTTTTATACTTATATTAATATTATTGATAATTATTAATTTAAAATAAAAATTGAAAAATTTTAATTAATTATATATTAGTTGTTATTTAATTATAGGTTTAAACTTCACATTTTTATACTTCACGCTTATTCGAATTTAGTCTATTTATCATCCTTTATTTTATTTAGTCTTTAATTTAGTAATTTAATAAATAGAGTAAATTATTTTATTTTTTATACAATTTTTGTTTATTAAAAAAAAAATATTACATTTTTCCTCATTGATTTTAAATTTCCATTACGGCTCATTTGCGAACCTATTTATTAAATTTGAGAAAATTTGATATGAGTTAAAAAAACATAAAACTTTTAAATTGCATATTACATTCTCTTATAATATGAAATTTATATCTCAGTTTCAACATTATATTTAGAATTTTTTTGCTATATAAATTTATAGAAAGATAAGGAAGAAGGAAAGAAAAATTGTTCGGATAATATGCAATTCGTATATATATATTATGTCTATCTTGTAGATTAGGTGTTTATAGGAAATATGTTTCTTTATAATATAGTGTTTTAAATAATCCTTTTAAGCTATCTAATGATCATTACGTTCTGTATCCAGCGTGTCAGAATAACGTTCTTTTTTTATTGGATTTAATTTTTTAATGCTGTTATTTTCGATCAATTTTCAGCGATGGGCCCCACTAATTGGAGATAACAATTCAGAAAGCCTTATTTTCAATAGTGAAATGATATGGATGAATTAATGTCTTTCTGTGCAGATTAGTAAGTACGCTTTGCACTTCTATATAATTTATTAATCAGCTATTGACATAATATTTGTAAATCATATGAATTATAAAGATTGATTATAATTCATAAGTTTGTTTAAATTATTTCTACACAACTTATTAATATAGTTGTGAAAATAAAACATGAAATTTCTTTAGCAAGGCTCCTATATATCTGTCCATTCTCGTTTTTTTTTAATATATCTAGCTTCCCTTTTATTTGTTTTGGATTTTTTTTCATAATAAATAAAAATTTTATTCCACTCTTATATACTATGAGAATTCTTATGTTTTGATACTATTGTAAATAAAATATGTACATAACACAAATACTGGAAACTAATCTCGAACCTGATAATGATCACATAGTATTTATTTCATCCATATTTAGCTACAAATTTGGCTATATTTTTTACATTTTTTTTGGAAATAACGGTTTCGAACTTTAATTCCCTAATTTTATATATGAAATAATCTTTACCCTAATCAACTTACTCTTATAGTAATTATAATGTTTATAAATTATCATTTTCATATTTATTTTTTATCTCAATCTTAGATTTTAAATAAGCGGCCCCTGTAATAGTTCCAGGCAGAAAAAGTTAGAATTACTTGGATTACTGCAGAGGTTATCGAATATTGTTTACGCGTAATTGGGCCACCATAGCTTTACTTAAGAATATCGTGTCACATCCTAATCATACAAATACATATATATATATATATATATATTATAAATATATAAATATATTATAATAATATTTATATTATATATATAGTATTAATACTATATATTTAGATATATATTATATATATATACCGCTATAAGATATAATTCAAATATTATATTAATAAATAATTATAAATATCATTATTACTTATTTATATATTTATATTATTATGTATAGTCGTAACAGGGGTTCGCATTACACTATATATAGTAGTAAATATATTCAATTATAATTATGTATATACTTTTTAATGATATGACTATTATATTGTTCATAATTGAAATGCAATACAAAATAAACGTAAGCAAAAAAAACAGCTTTCGTTAACTTAATTAAAATTATGATCTATATGAACTATCTCAAATTAAGTGATTTATGAATTTCTCAGGTGTCGTCTTAAAACTTTTGTAGTATAGAGCCAATGAGGAAAGATCTATATCTGATAATTATGATGTATAATTTAGAGAATGCTGATTTTTTCTGATAGTAAACGCGCAATATTCTCTAATTAAATAGGGTAAGTATGAGTACAAAAGTCTAATCAAAATTTACCATCTACTTGCAGTAAAACATTAGGCTGGTGTTACAATAAATTATGTATATAGTAGACTAAATTGATATCAGGTAGACCTAGGGTCTCTAAAATAAGAAAATCTCAAGATAAGAAAGGCATGTCACCATCTTATGTATATTAAGAAATATGCATGTTTCAAGTAACTAGTTAAGAATGTTTCATATTAATTAGAACAGAATGAGTATAGCCTACATACAATCGAGCGCAAATTAAAACTATGAAATTACAAAGTACAGTTAATTACTGTTTAATGTAATGTTGTTGGATTATGGATCTATGGTTACCTATGATAACCATAATTGACGAAGCCAAATTGCGGTTTTAGTTATAGCAGTTATTGTACAGATGGTTTTGATCCATACATATGTTATAATGACATCGTGATGGCTTTTGCTATCAAATTTATTATCATTAGTTTGACTAAAGCTATACATGTCGATTCTAGTTTCTCAACGAAAATTGACACCCTAGGGTGGCTTTGTGAGAATTATGCATAGAGCAGTACTATTGAGAGTAGTGGTTGACTTGCAGTCTACATAGACCTCATGTGGCTTTTACTCATCTATATTCACATAATGTCCTTAATTCCTGTAATGGTTCCATTTGTTTTTTATAACTTTATATTATCATTAATATAATTATATATATAATTATATACTTATATAATTAATATATATCTTTCATAGTATCATAATTAATTAATACTGTATTATATTATATACTAATATTAAGTATATATATAATTATATATATATTAATATAAATAATATATATTATCAGTGTCGAATCTCGTGAGGAGAGATAAATATCCTTGGACCATTTAGATTTTGGCACTGTCCTTGTATACTCAGCAATTATGAGGAATTAGATAAAACCTTTGCTTAAAAATATCGCATTATGAAATGTTCTATTTATTTAGACTCGACCGGATGGTTATAGTATGGATGATAAGCTCCACGAGTTATCTGTTAACTCTCAACGCAGTGAGTATCAGTGTTCGAAATCCCAGTTGTTGGAGAGAAAATCTCATTGACTATTTAAATCTTTGGAGAGTAAAATCTTACAATGAGTTCAAAGAGATTTTTACTCTCTAATCGCGGATTCACAAAAACACTGTGTAATCTCAGCGTCTGCTGATTAACAGTAACCGCGTCTGCCTTATCCATTAGGATCCATCACGTCCAAAGAAAAGTATTACAAGTGATTTTTACCTTTTAAATGCTTCCTCTTCAAATAAATTTTCTGTATCAAAGGCCGCTCCCAACGAATTGTTTTTCTAACTAAATGTAGAAATACTCCATTATTTTTCTTATAATTCTTATACTTATAAAGTCATACATAATTGCAATAGTTATGGGTATCTATATAATTAAATTTATATTAAATATATTGCACATATATGATATATATTATATTAATATCTAGTACATATTAGAGGATAATATATAGACTAAAAAAAGTTTTACTAAAAGTAAATATAATAAAATGATGAATATACTTTTAAAAGATCTATTTTAATGGAAAACCTTTTTCTTTAAAGCCGTAAAAAGCGGGTATATTCCAATCAATTACTATAAAAGCAGATCTTTTTATGTTTGATATTTGTTATCCTTAAGAAGAAGTAAGATCGTATACTGCGTTTTTTAAAAAATTTGTCAACATAAGGTGAATTTTACAGAATTTTATATTTTTAACTCTTTTTATTTATAACTATTTTTATAAAATATGTAGTAGAAATTTTTATATGCGCCTTATCTTTATGTAAAATCTTATATAAATTCCTTTATTAATGCATATTGATTTTGATCAGCTCATTATTTAAGAATCTAATATTATACACAGTCTATATGGAACAGAATTTGAGAATGCTGTGGACTCCCCCCAAAATTTGGAGATGAGACGATTTTGCATGGCCTCCGTTCACTTCTAAATTGGAATATACACTAATATTTGTTGTATCATTTGCCTCAGATAATTTGTAGTGTTCGATCAGTATATACCAAATTCCCCTAAAATGAGGTGTCTATGATGCAAGCTACCGCAATAATTTGTCAGAGAATTACACCATAATTTATATATATATAATATATATATATATATATATATAGATATATTATTTGTAATTATTATATTAAATATTTTATAATAGATATATAATTCATTAAATAATATTATAATAATTTTTTTATATATTATAATATTAATATATTATATTATTTAAATAATTTATAATATTGGAAAATATACATATATTTATATATTAGAGTAATAATAATAAGATATATATATATAAAATAGTACAATAGTATATAAATATATACTCCGCATATAATAGATAAATATAAAGTTATAAATTTATATATATATATATAGGTAGTAACTATATATAAAGATATATACTAAATTAATATTATTATTAGATAATTTATTATGTTTATATAATTTTATTTATCTTATCTTATAATATATATATAGTATTATATATATCTATATAGATAGTATAATATAATAGTAATTTATAATAATATAATATAATACCTATAAGTATATATAATAAATAATTATAACACTTATATAAAGAATTATAAAAATATAGTATAATATATATTAATTATATATAAGTGATATATGTATAATTATATATATAGTATAATAATATATTTAAAATATTATACATATATATATAATTATTATATTATATTATATATTTAATTATATATATTATATATACTGATATATATAGATCTCATTGACGTATATATAGATATAATAGTAATAATTTTATTTATTAAAAATATTTATTATATATATATAGATATATATACAATATATATATCAATATATATATATATTAATTTTATTATTATTATATATATTATAATATTAATAAATTTAAATATATATAATATATTATAATAAGTCTCGTGGAGAGTGTTACTCATAATTCTATACATATCTACGAAGAGCATTTTGTTAAAATAATATAGGTATTGAACTATAGATATATTTTAAAATAAAGTAAATAGTATATTTTCTAATTAGCCCAACGATAAACCTATTAAACATTTTTCATAACATCTCATATTTCCAATTTATTTAATACTATGTTTCATTAAAATACTCATTTTGTATATATTCTATTATCGCTTTTTTTACGCAAAAAAAAGTTCACTTGAAGTTTAGTAATATTGCTATTTTACGTGTAAATTGACTTTTCTGAACTAAACTATGGATTTTGTATTAGTGTAATCTCATATTATAATGTGGGTAAAGTCCAACTACTAGCCAATTAAAGTGATCTAAGTATCATGACTTCCCCATAAAAATCATTGGGGCATTATCATACTTTGTTGGTAGACTATGGCGTAATATTGTATAGATTTTGATAGTCTATTTTATATCACCCCAATCTATACATTCTATTTTATTTTTTTATTACCAAGTGCACTTAATCCTTATACCTTATATATAATAGCATAGATGTATTAAGGAATTAGATTCATCGAGTGTTGATATCATAAGATATATGACTGGTATTTTGATACAAAAAGTATACATTTAATGTGAAAGAGGAATGATCGATGAGTAGGAACATGCTGCATTTAAAAATTAGGTACGAGGATGTGTGGATCATATTTTTACATATTGAAAAAAACAATGGATTTCGACAAAAGTTATAAAAGTAAGATTATGTTTCAAGTTTAGTTTTTATGGATTTGTGCAAACAGTGAATTATGATAGGAATATATAGAATGAGAAAGCTCTACTCAAGATGTTAAGTTGATATATGTGTGTTTTGCGGTAGGTTTCTGAATTAACTTACCACCAACTAGATAAGGCTTATTCAATGGAATCAAAGGATATTTAAATCGATAATGTGAAGCTGAGTTAAGTGAAAGTGATGTTGGATTTAATATTAATACGAAGTGAGCTAGGAAGTAGTTTTATAGTCTCCTTGATTATATTATATTTGTAGATATGATGGGGGTTATGAAAAAATAATAGGTAGGGGTTGCCAATGGAGTTAAGATTAGCAAGATGGAGAATGGTAAGAGATGCAATCATAGTGTTGATTGCTGAGTTGAGATATTGAGCAGAGCGGGTAAAGTGAATAGATTTACATCAAAATCTTTCTGTAGAAAAGTTAATTATCTACTGACTGATGGTATAAAAGTCTACCATAAATATTTACATCTATTGATATAATACAGAGACCTAAAATATTTTTCATAGATTAATTTAGATGGAAGTTCGTTGACAAGGGGGTAATTAAGTAAAGCTAGGTAGAACAGCTATAACCATAACTATAATTGAAATGCAGGGATTCTCTCGTTAGCTATTATGGTTGTTAAATTTCTTGAATGGTCTGACCACAGTCAGAGCTGTTTGAGTTGTACTTGATTGCAATATAAGAAAGGGATTGAGATTATCTTTATAGATAATATATTTATGACGAATAGCTCCAAATTGGCGTTTAGTTACGAGAAGTTTATTAATGTTTAGTATCGTGCATTTCGACATCAAACTTAGTTACTTAATGTGCATGATTGGATGGCATAGTGAATGTCATCGTTATTCTAATATATAAATATATAATAAATAAGAATATTATTATATAAATATAAGATATGTATATATATATTTATTATATTTAAATAATTAATATAATAATCATAATAATAAATTATAAATATAGATGTCAGTATTATTTAAATCACTAAATTTATTCATTAATAATATCTATAAAAACTATAAGATGAACAAATTGTGCTGTATTAAATCATGCGAATGTGGGTCCATGCTGTCAAAAATGTAAAAAAAAAAATATAAAAATATATATATAATATAGTAGTTATAAATATATATAATATAATATATATATACTTAAAGTTAATTATTATATATGATATAAAATTATATCTCAAAAACTAAAATATCTATATCAAAATGGAATACATTTTGTAATTCTCAGGAAATTCATTATGAATCGTACCACTAAAAAAAAAATAAATAAAAAAAATATTTTAAATTATAAGTTCAAATGATAAGTTAAAAGTTATCGCAAATTTTTTGTTTCTCGTTAAATAAGAACTTTCTATAATTTTTTTTCTTTTTTTTTACATAAGAGAAAGTGAACTAAAATGTTTCTATGATCAATTATCAGATAGATTAAAACGGCTTTCCTCGGGAACACGATGAGGTGTGATTATTCCCTCTCCCCGGGGTGGTCTCCGGAACTCCCGCTCTTGTATTTTGGTGTCGCGGGGGTCCCTCCTCCACCCCTCCCCTATGGAGTATGGAAAAACGACTCCGCCCTTCCTATATTCTGCCCTCGCCTCGAGCCCTTATAAGGAGCGCCGGTATAACAGCAGTAATAAATGCATATCTTTTTTTACACATGAAGTCAAAACCTAAATATACACTTGGAATTATGGATAATTGAATACTATAGGCCTTTTTTTTTCTGTTGCCTTGTTATACGTTTTTGAGATATAATTTTTATTTTGATAGTCTTCTTTTTTTTTTTTTTTACTTTTGGACATATAGGACCCGCAAACCGCCAAAGAAGGCAATGTACATCCCAAATTGTTTTTAGATACATTTATAGAAGTGCTATCCAGACGTCTGCATATTATTATTGAAATAATTTATAGATATATATTAATAAATAAATAATATAATATAAAAATTATTATTTATTAAATTTATATTGAGATATAATTAAGATTTAGATATTATAGTATACTTAAGTTGAGTATATAATACTTAGTATATCTTTATATGCTATAAATATATTTTATTAAATTTTTATACTATATTATATTAATATATTTTAATTTACTTATAATATATAATAGTAATACTTTATAAATATATATATATAGGATGTGATTAATTATCATTTCCGAATGTGAAAAAAGTATTTACGATACGAAATTCACGATATAATGTATTTCGAAATATAATCGTTTGATAATCCGAATACTGAATATTCGGCGAATAATCACTTCGCTATTCGGCGAATAGTTATTTGAAGGTTTCGGAGTTCTGGTGCTGGAAATAAAGAAAGCTTTACAACAAGGTAATATAGAAGGAGCAAAAATTTACGCAGAGAATGCCATTAGGAATGACTTATATTAGTACATTCGGTATGTGCTGATTTCCATATATATTCTCCGCATTTGCTGTATCACACCCGTTTGATTCAATTATGGATTTCCAAATTTTTTATTTTTTTTTATGGCCAATATTTTAATATTCATTTATTTCTCCCTAGGAAATGACAAAACTTCATGTTCGCGACACTACGATAGGACGATATAGACGTTACCCTTCGTACATAATGATCATTGTAGACACTTCTCGTTTGGCTTATTTTTACAAAGTTCGTTATTCAGGGAAGCAGTGTGTAACTTTAGTACGTCTACACATAGTGGATGCAATGACCTGGATGATGTCTATCATCCATCTGAAATACGTCGTTTGAATATTTGTCCTCATTATGACCCAGTGTGTTAACTGAACTCTCTTGAATATGAGATTGTATTATAGCAGAAGTATGATTCCTGAGACATGATAGCTTCATGAATTGGTGTCATTATTGATTAAATATTGATTACGATAGACCATGGAACAATGAGTTATAACATTAATATTCGTTACATGAGAAAGCTAGTATTGTGTATGCGGATGCTTCTTCACGTTTGATATGTAACCTTTAGGATATAGATGTAGTTGTTCATAGCTTACTACTCCTGACTCCCAGGACTATTACTCGAATAGCAGGTGTGCAGTGATGCGACCGTTTATGACACTTCCAGAGCAGTTTATATAAAGATATATGTTGATTATCACCAAACAAAATATAGCACACAGGATATGCTCTTCATAGGTTTTAATACTCAGTAGAGGACTCACGTCACACGAATGAAATGTAGAGTATTTGTCAAATTTTATAGGAAGTGACTAGTTATTACACGTTTAGATGGAATCTTCAGGACTATAATAAATCATGATACATTAGGTTCACAATGCCTGGAGGCCTTTAAAAAAGGAAGTACAAACATTTATAAAAAAAACTTATGGCATCCAAGGGTCAGCAAGCAAGTTCTTCAACAAAATATATCCTTGCATCACATTGTATTAACAGACCGGCCAGGATCATAAGATCACTTGTGACCAAAAGAATGGTAATTATATACGAGTAATGTGAAATCCTTTATTAAATTAGACGCCACTTCTACTTTTGTCACAAGAACACGTTACAGTGAACGCACGCCAAACTATATAACAGAGTGAGAAAATCATCAATATAACCTTCCAACTACTCTTATGAAAAATGCAAGGTGGTGAAAACAACAGTGCGATGCTGTAATAGTAAATTGTAGCAGTAAATCGCTATCCGCCAATCTATATTACTGCACTAAACGTTTCTAAGTTCTATGTAAGTGACGAGAGAAAAAATTTTGCGTTTTATTATATATATGCGATTGATGAGCCCTTAAATAACTGGGTAAACACTCCTTCGTGATGGCTGCCTTCTACAACAATGTGCTGTTGAGCACTCAGACAGCGATCCATATGAATATCGCTTTTTCAATATTGTCAGCACAGAATTTCTGATGTTAGAGTATCAGTGGTAAACGAGAACACTAATCATATTGTATCAGAACTGCGTTAGACAGTTCTTTCTCGATGAGAAATTAAGAATGAGATTATAAGAGTTGACCTAACTATTACATCAAAACCGTAAGAAAAATTTACTGGATAACCTAGTGCTGAATGTAGTGAGAGGTCCAGGGATGATACGCTTCCATCAACATTAAGTTCATGGAGATGGACGTACAAGGGCTAAGTGAGTTAATCTCAATAATGAGAATGCCGACTTATGTTGAGGAGCTTGGATAAGAGATATATCCAAAGACATACGTAGCACCCAGTCAAGATCGTCATACGAAAGAGAAAATTAACTTAACTCCATCGTAGGTATGATTTAACACATCTAAAAGCATCTCCTCTGACATATAACATTCATTCTGTCACAATATCTCTTTTATTACAGTTTGTATCTAATATGGTTAAATTATATACTATCATAAACAGTGTATCATATTTCGATTGCGATTTTGTTTCTCTCCCTTCTTAATCATAATATTATTAAATATATTCATATATTATATCTATATAATATTAGATATTAATCTATTAAATATATTTATTTAATTATATTTTAATTATTATATAATTATATACGTTATATATATATTATAATATATAATATATAAAATAAATAATTAATATAATATAAATTTAAGATTATATATTATATATAATAACTTAACTTTAATTCATTCATAATATCAGTTATATCAAATATTATTCTTATAATATCAAAATTATTCTATTCTCAGCGACTATTGGCAATACGATTAAAACGACATAATATTTATTAAAGTTATGAATATATTTATAATTAAATTACTATATATTTTATTATTCTTAATAAATTATTAAGTAATTAAATTAAAATTACATATCAATATATATAACATATTTGATAATGATATAAGAATTTCTTTAAATAGTCATATTAGTTATATATATATTATATAATATTATAATTATTAGATAGATAAATGTGAATATTATTAACTGTTATAGAAAATTTTTTAATTATTTTTATATTTATACATATATTTATAATAAATATTAATTAATTATTATGTGATAATATTAAATTAATATAGTATATATATATCATCTATTAATTTGTTTATGAACTCTCATTGAAAATTAGTTTAAAAAATTCTCAGATTAGATAATTTTAACTCAGAATTAACTTGTCTTTTCTACTACAAATCATCACAATATAGCAGTATGTGATAATTGCAAAAATTCAGTATTTACATTTTTTGGAATTCAGCACAATCCATATTAATGCAAATTGTCAGATAACCGCTACCGATCTCCAAGTTGAAATCTGATTACTAAATGTGTATACCAGTGTGATTATACGAAAGTCTACCATAATAAACAAGAAAGTAAAATACGTTTGGACATTCTACCTTATAATAGTGTCATGCACACCTTCGAATATTAAACAAACTAATTTAAATGAATAAGTGAATAAAGTATTTCCAACTGTTATTAGAGAATAACTTTTTAACTATATGAACTGAAATCTATTTTTTTGAATTCAAGACTAACTTAATTGTTATTTTATCTAAGACACTGAAATATCTGAAGAGACTACTTCTCCAACTTGATATTTCAGGTGAGGATAATTAAGTCTTATTCTTCTTAGCTTCTTCTTAGACTAAGTAATTATTCCTCCTGATTTCTTAATTATATAGATCTTCACTATGTAGTTTCGACTCATGTACGGTTGGGTAGCTAAATGGTTTGTTATTTTACTTAGTTTTTCTATAATTCAGTTAAACAATTAATGACTAGCTGTTTTTTCCAAGTCAATTGAATAATGCGATAATATCAATGTTCTCACTGGTCAACATAAGGCAAATACCTCATATAATAGTTATGATTATATTTCTTGAGATAATCCGAAATATGTAGCTATTTACTTTTAATTGTTACAAAATATCACATCTATTCAGAGGAAGTGACTTTTTTTTTCTTCACTGTCACTTACGTTTACTGCTATTGACGATTCTTGAATTCCACAAGTTTCTAGTTTATAAACAATATCCAATTAAAGAAAGTAAAAGGAATCGCTTTAGGCGACAAGGATCTACAAGGCGAATGGAATATTCGTTCAGTCAAGCAAGTGAGGTTTTCAGGATCTCTAAAATATTCTTTTATCGCATTTCTTTCAAACTTGCAACAAAATACTATATTTTTTTTTTTAGCTTGATTTCATTTCTTACTTCCGTTGTGTTAGTTTTAACATTGTTAGCTTTTTGATCTCTGCAAAATCTATAAGAAATGTAGCTAAATGTCACAAAAGATTTTATAATCACACTTAGAAAACTATAGAAAGGTCTATTATTATATCTGAATTTCTTAATCTTAAGTGAATCTCATTATCTTTACATCTGAAGTCTTGTGCTTTTAAATTGCCAGTTATTTAAAAATTAATTTTATTGCTAAATATGCGACTTTACTTCACGTTTAATGCTGTTTTTAGATGATTTGTACAAAAATGTGTTCTCAAGTAAATGGACTTATGATTTGCCACTGAATTTGTCAACATTTTTATGTATTGCATTCGCTCAGCGATATGATAGAGGAAACTTTTTAGATATCAAAAACAATATTTTAATAGCATACTCAATGTTCTGTTCCAGTGTTGTTAAGAACTCTTAATTAATTTATGCTGTTTGACATTTCAGCTGCATCTGTTAATGAGTAATGTTCTTAGCAGCTTGCCGTTTGCTGATATGGTCGAAAATGGAGAGGATATGTTCTGCCAAGATAAGATAACATAAAATTTTCTTTAACAGACTTCTGACATTATAATTGAACTGAATAGCATATATGCACATTATGTGATAATAATAACTAAAACTT
>JABUQX010007572.1:20000-60650 GCA_015478945.1 Trachelipus rathkii | reverse complement strand
GATATATATATAATATATATATATATATATATATATATAAGTATATATATAGTATATATAATATAATATATATATATTATATATATAATATATACTATATATATTTATATTTATATAATATAATATATATATATATATTATATATATATTAATTTTATATAATATATATATATATATACTATATTATATATATATATATATTATATATTATATTATAATATATAATATATATAATATATAATATATATACTTATAATATACATTTGATCTATGGCTTTTGCCCTTAGGACTATGGGAGGCCCTGTGGTTAGCGTTTGACATATCCTAAGGTTTCTGACAGGGTTCATGACCACTCATCGCTACTCTCTAAGCTACATTCCTTTATATTCCTCCTTCTCTTTGTTACTCTTTGTCCTAGTTTTCTTTTTCAGAATCGTATTCCATTTCAGCTCGTGATTGATGGACCAACCTTCTTTCTCCTTTCTTCGTTTATATATGGTGTTCCTCACTTCTTATGCTGCTGATCAACTCTCCATTCCTCCATCTCATTTTCAAATGGCTTTCCCTCGTTTGATCTGAGTTGCCTCTCGATCGCAGTTTTACGATTCCAATTCTTGCCGATGTGGGTTCGGATTTCTCAGTGGGCTAACAGCATTCTTGTGAAATTTAACTCTTAAAAAATTCAATCATCTCTCACTATCTATCTCCTCTTTTTAGGAATTCAACTCCTCGCAACTTTCCCTATCCCTTTCTGAGGTTTCGGCGGCTTATGCCACCTGTTTAAAAAAACACCATAATTATCTTGGCTAACTAATAGTTGAAGTTGTGCTTTGAGACCTTCATATCAATTGACTGGAATTTCTGATCAGATTGCGTTAATTTTTTTTCTGCTCCAGTTACTCCGTTTTATAAGTCTTATTCGCCCCTTATGGAATACTGTTATCACATATTATGGGGTGGATCCGGGTTTCCACCCTCCTTGTTGAATTATTTTAGAGGCTAAGGTAAAGGAGACTAAAAAAACGTTAATATTGTTTCTGACTCCCTTTGACCCTCTTTCTACTGCTGAGTGATCCTCTTGGTGCCCAATCTCTTTTCTATAGGGATTACAACGGCAGGTGCTGAGACAATTGACCTCTCAAATTCCTCAACCACTGCGTCGCCCTCCTAAAACAAGAGAGGTGCCTTTCTCTCACATGAGTATTGTGTGAATATGGGAGACTCAAGGTTTATCGTTGGTTGGTGCCCTCCTTTCTTATCCAGCCACATCAGTTTTGTTGAACTTATCTGCCATTCATCCATTTTTCCTTACAGTGTTATTAATCTTCCTTCTCTTTAAGTCTCGCGTCTACGATCCACCTGAAAGAATTGCGTTAGACAAGGGATTGGGTGAATTACTTTCCTTTTTGTTTTTATCTTTTCATTCTTATTGTTTTGCTTTGCCCCTCCTTTTTGGAACAAAGGCCCTGGCCGGTAATGATGCATCCGTATACTATATATATAAAATATATATATATATATATATCTATATATATATTATATATTATATTATATATATATATTATATAATATTATATATTATGTTACATACCTTGGCTATTTCCCTCTCCTACCATTTGCTTGGCTCTGGCTCTGACATCTCCAAATCTAGCCATCCTGCTGCCCTGTTAAAAGCAAATTCATTCTGTCTTCACGCCGCAGTTCACGATGAAAATTTTACTTTCCAGTGTCTTACTACGGCTCTAAAATACGGGACCAGTAGCTGGGCGCTTCTGTGTCTATTCCTTGACCGCAACTCTCCCAATACCCTTCCCCCTTATGCTTCAATTTTACAGCAGAGTTAAGGCTTCAATGATTGCCCTTTCTCGAATTCTCTAATCCTTAACCAAAAGATCACTCAATATTCGTTTATTCAGACTCGCGTAGCGCCGCACAATTCCACTTAAAACCCTTATTCTAAAAAACGCAATCGGTAATAATCAGCTGTGCAACATTCCTCGACTTCTCCCCCCAGAAGGAAACAATATTTTTATGTTGTATCCCTCTCATGTAGGTGGTAACTGGCAATGAAATCGCTGATAGAGGAGGCCAAAATGGCCCCCCGCCTTCCTCTTCTCGGAGTGTTCCAAGGATCCTTCCGGATGCATTCGACAAGGCCGCCCTCCCATCAACTGATTACTATCCTGCTCTCCGACGGGGCTTTCGATCCTGTTGGCAAGAGTGCTGGACCGAGTGATCGGCGGGGAAGGAAACTTAGAAACATAAAAGCCGAATATTCGTTGAGTGGTTCTTCCTCCCACAGATCGAAGCGCTTACATGAGGTCGATACTTGCACGCCTCCGTATTGGCCACACTAACATCACTCACAGTCACTATATGCACTGAACCCTCCTCCCATTTGCAATTTTTCTGCCGCCACACCCCGCAATCTGTCTCATTCTTTCACTTGATTGTTCCCATCTGGACCCTATTCGCTGTCGTTATTTTTCCTACTTTACGGTCCATAACACCTTTTGATTTTGATTATCCATTATCTTATCTGAAATTTTCCCATTTTACAGTAACACTATTTTCTTCTATCTTCAAGAAGTGAATATTCTTATATAGACATTTGATTCTTCATTATGTAATCATTAAGACTAATTAACAATCAAGGATAAAATTTATTTAGGTTTTCGTATAATTTTAGACTGGATAAATATTAAACTCACCCTTTAAAGTTCTATCTATGACATTTGAAAGACATATTTTTGAAAGGGCCCTCCCATGGTGCTGATTTTTTTTCAGGCCCAGTGTTGGCCGCTTCATTGCTGAGCCGTAGGTGGGTCTGTACACTAACTCAAAAAAAAAAAAAAAAAAAAAAAATAATATAATATATATATAATTTATATATATATATTATATATATATATAGATATATATATATACTAATACTAGATATATTATATATATTTATATAGATATATATATATATATATATATATATATAATATATATATATTAATATAATATATAAATATTTTATATAATATTTATTACATATATATAATTCTAAATAATTAATAATATAATAATAATACATAATCAATAATTAATTAAATAATAATAATAATAAAATAAAATAATAATAATAATGAATAATATAATTAATAGAATAATAATATAATATAATAATAATATAATAATAAATAATAATAATTAATTAATAATAATATAATTATAATAATAATAATAATAATAATAGTGTAATAATAATAATAAATAATAATAATAATAATAAATAATAATAAATAATAATAAAATAAATAAATTTATATTACAGGTTATGTTAAAATCACCTTTTTAGATTCTGATAACGTTATCCATTTTCTTGAAATTCTTAATTTGCCTATCAAGATCATGACAGAAACTTTTGAGCATCACTTTTATTAAATGCATGTAAAAAGAACTTTTCGAACCTATCTAACATGGGACGCCAAGCTGTAGTTTCCCATTCAGAGGGAAAACCCATTTGAATTTAATCAAAACTTAGCAGGACCAACCATCATATCATTGAACCAGAAATTCTCTCTCGTTACTTCTTTTTATTTCCCGATATAATGAGCCTGAAAGTGTGTGCCACTAAAAAATCATTACCATTACTTCGAACTCTTATCATTAAATCAACTGAATATGTAAATCCGATGGATGTTTAGTTTATATTTTTCATCAGCCCAGGAACAAGGCGAAAACAAAGATTGAATTTATTGCGAGACGGCCATTGTACACCAATAACTGAATCACAGCAATTTCTGGTTTGAGAAGCAAAAGCACCATATACGTTCTTACTTTGAACTTCGAATCCATATTCTCTTGAATTTATGGCTGCATAAATTCTCAAAAATATTTTTAAGGCTGTTTCGAACTTGTCGTTCCATCACTTTTTGAGTGTGATGAGTTTTTTTTCTTTTATAGTACCAGAATCAATGTTATGCGGAATTTGGCAAATTTATTTAAAATCTAGACTGATATTTTCGCTAGGAACGCGACAGTGGGAGGGGGTTTTCTCGTAAAATAAAGCAATTAGTGGAGAATCTGAAAGAACATAGTCTGATTTCTCAAAGACTCATGAGTCAGTAAAGTTCCTATCACTCAAAAAATGTTGACAAATGTAAGAGCGCTTGCCCATAGGAGATATGAAGAAACATCTCAAAGAGATGAACAGAGAACCAAAAGAGAAGAGCAATAAAAAGTTATTGAAAAAGAAAAATTATCCACAGATCAATACATTGAGAGCAAGAAAAGATGATTAAAACTGAAGCTTTGACGAATATCACGAGGATAAGACGAATATCAAGAGGATAAGAAAAGTTAAACCAAGGTTTCCCCAGTTAGAACTTTTGTGATTACAGTGGACGTTATTCACCAAGGCTATTAATGTAAGCTTTTAATTTATTTTCTTTTTGTATAAATAAAACTTTACTTTTGGAAGAAATAAAAAAGGAGTGTGTTGGACGGCTTTGGGGAACGTATAGGCCGATTACCAAAAAAAAAAATTTTTTTTTAAAATTCATCCATGATGATGAACAATTAATTTCTAAAGTAAATTTTCAATAATTTAATGTATGAACTGAGTAAATTTGCGGATTTGGTCAGGGAAAGTCAGGGAATTCAAATTCAAAATTTCAGTATGAACCCTGCAATGGTAACCTCTTTTCAGAATTTAGATAAATAACTTTTGTTACAGTATATGTAATTTTTAAACACATTAAAATATTAATAGGGATGTAAATATAGGATAATGTAATGTTACTACCTTAATTTTATTTTATGTAATTGTCATATTTTTTTTTTTTTAAGTGATTATAAATGAAAAATTGAAATAATTATAATTATTTTCATGTCTCTATCTTGCTTTCTTTTCACTTCCGTTAGGCCTTAAACACTTTTTAAGCATCTTGCCATCGGATAGGAATATCCATGACATTTTGCAGGTTTCATGAGCTAAACATTTAAACTTCCTGCGCTAGCAAGGTTGCCTGCAATCATCTTCATAATGGGTCAGTGTTTCATATTTTGATGATACTTTTTAATAGGTTATCGTTATCAAGTTGCAACCAAAGGCTAGATAAAAAGGAAGAAAAGAAAAGAAATCCCTAATTCACTTTCACTTGATCTTTCTTTTCTTCATGTTTTTATACTGAATTGAGGGAATGAGTAGTTTCAGTTAGTTCATTCAAGATATTCCTTTTATATATATTTTTTTAGTTTTCACAAGTAAAGAGAATTTTAACAAGAGGTTGCAATAACAAACATGTACGAGTAATATAATAGTGTAATAGTAATTGTGAGCATTATGAAATTTGCATTTGGGAAGGAGTCTTTTTCAAAATGAAAAGAGTAATGTAGAATGTGTGTGTGTGTGTGTCAATGATGTAGGAGTGGATAGGTAAAAAAAGCGACAGATAGAAGGTCCTTAATGAAAAAAAGGAGTTTGGGGATAGGACAGATCCTTGAGGAACATTACTACTGTTAGGTTTAGAAGATGAACGGTTGTTACCTATAATAGTTATCATAGTGTGGTTGGAAAGGAAACTAGAGAGAAGGAAAGGTAATAAAAATTGGGAAGTTTAGAACCAAAGTTTTGCACTAGACTCTATCAGAAAGTTTTGACGTCACTCTCCACAGTAAAATATTCACCAAGGGTCTGAGAGAGAGAGAGAGAGAGAGAGAGAGAGGAAGAGAGGAGAAGAGAGGAGGGAGAGAGAGGGAGGAGAGAGAGAGGAGGAGAGAGGAGGAGAGAGAGAGAGAAGAGAGAGAGAGAAGAGAGAGAGAGAGAGAGGAGAGCAGAAGAGAGGGAGAAGGAGAGAGAGAGAGAGAGAGAGGAGAGAGAGAGAAGAGAGAGAGAGAGAGCAGAGAAGAGAGGAGAGAGACGAGACGAGAGAGAGAGAGAGAGAGAGAGGGAGAGAGGAGAGAGGGAGAGAGGGAGAGAGAGAGAGAGAGAAGAGAGGAGAGAGGAGAGAGAAGAGAAGAAGAGGAGAGAGGAGAGAGGAGAGAGAGGAGAGAGAGAGGAGAGAGAGAGAGAGAAGGGAGAGAGAGAGAGAAGAGAGAGGAGCAGAGAGAGAGAAAAGAGAGAGATAGAGAGAGGAGGAAGGCGTGAAGAGAGAGAAGAGGAGAGAGAGAGAGAGGAGAGAGAGGAGAGAGAGGAGAGGAGAGAAGAAGGAGAGAGAGAGAGAGAGAGAGAGGAAGAGAGATGGGAGAGAGAGAGAGAGAGAGAGAGAGAGAGAGAGAGAGAGAGAGAGAGAGAGAGAGAGAGAGAGAGAGAGAGAGAGAGAGAGAGAGAGAGAGAGAGGAGAGGAGAGAGAGAGAGAGAGCAGGAGAGAGAGAGAAAGAGAAGAGGAGAAAGAGAAAGAAAGAGGAGAGAGAGAGGAGAGAGAGGAGAGAGAGAGAGAGAATGGAGAGAAGAGAGAGAGAGAGAGAGAGAGAGAGAGAGAGAGAGAGAGAGAGAGAGAGAGAGAGAGAGTTTTGAGAACCACAGGAGGGATATTGTATCATATTCAGAGTGCAGATATCACAATTAATGGGAAATTACTGTGTTAAGCATAAATATTTACATAAATCTTGTAATGCTCCGTCACATTCACTCATCTGCATCAGCGTTCATGCTTGATCTGCATAACAGGATCTGGATCGAATCCTCTATTTCATATATCTAGATAACAGCTTTTGTAATCCCTATTCCCAAACCTGGGAAAGATTTAAAGTTGAATTACAACTAAAGACCAATTTCGGCGACCCGTCATACTTGCAAAATAATGGAGAAAATGGTTGCTAGCCGCCTTCTCCTTGTTCTGGAGAGTCGTCAGGCTTTATCAAACTTCCAGTTTGTTTTCCGCAAAATCGCCCGATATTCTTTGTTAAGACTGGACCACGACATTCGGGAAGCTTTCTCAACTGGCTGGCTGGATTCTTGTTTAGTTTTGTTTTTTTTTACCTCGAAAAAGCATATGACAACGTGGAGAAATGGGGTTCTCCTTAAACTCCACACGCTCGGTTTCCGAGGAAAGCTTCCTCTCTTTATACAATTCCTTCTGTCAGACAGATCCATCCAGGTCCGGTGCTCGCCTGCTCTATCACGCAACTTTTCTCTGGATGAAGGTGTTCCGTAGGGCAGTGTTCTAAGTGTATTATTATTTTCTCGGATTCAATGACCTACCTTAATACTTCATAATCTTCCTTACTGGCCATTTCAAAGACAGTTTATAACATTCTTAATTTCTCCTTATTTTGCAAAAAGTGCTGCCTTTCTCTTACTATGAAGGGTATACTCCTTGGTTATTCCCTGCGCCCACCATTTGCCTGGTCTTAACACCTCTCTTCAAATCTAGAGACTCCTCTGCCTTGTTAAAGGCATCATTCTTGTCACCCTGCAGTTCACGGGGGATTCACTCCAATGTTTACTGACTGCTCTAAAACAGGAGACGGCGTAGGTGCGTCTCCTATCTTTCCATACCACAACCTCGTCCCTAATGCTTCAATTTTTACTGCCGAATTAAAGTCTATAATGATTGCCCTTTCTCAAATTTTATTCCTTAACCAAGACCATCCTTGTGTTATTTATTAAGATTCGCTCAGCGCCATAAAATTTCTTAAAGCCCCTTACTCTAAAAACACAGTGGTATTCGCTGTACAACGAGCGATGGGTGGTCTTCCTCTCACCGACGAAATCGGTTTCAGGAAGTGATCCTCGCTCACCTGCCCATTGGCCACACTAATATCAAGCACAGCCACTAAATGTAACGGGATCCTCCTCACATCTGCAAATTTTTTCGGCGCCACACCCCGCAATCTGTTCGCCACATTTTCATCGATTGTCTTCAACTGGACTCCATTTTCCGTCGCCATTTTCCTACACTATGGTCCATAACAACTTCTAAAAGGCTATGTGGGATGTGTGTGAATGAATCGTCCAACTTCAATAGTAACTCAATCTCCTCTTACCTTAAAGGACCTAAATATTCTGTAGGATATCTAAATATTCTTCTTAGACATCTATTAAAAGCTTTATGATTAAAAGCTTTATGCTAGGACCCACCCATAGAGTTGGATTTTCAACCTATCGTAGCCGCTTCTTTGTGAGCCGTGGTGGGTCCTGTACACATTCAAACAAACAAAATTATTATTATTATTATTATTATTATTATTATTATTATTATTATTATTATTATTATTATTATTATTATTATTATTATTATTATTATTATTATTATTATTATTATTATCGCCAAACTACGGGGCGTCAAACCCGTCATTGGCCGGTGGTCTTCATCCAGCTAGGAAGAGTCGCCTCCTGAGGTGGTCCTGGCTCGATTGCGTCTGGGTCATACCAATCTCACCCATGGATTTCTTATGTCTAGGGGCAGGGTTCCCCCGACCTGCACATTTTGATCCTCCAATTGTCTCAGACAGTCGTTCACTCTTTGTGGATTTTCGTGGCCACTCTCGACCCTTAAACCAAGTTCTTCCCTGAGCTGCTAACTATACCTCTTTCAGCATCGCCTTCGAGCAATGATATCCGAGTCTCATCTCACTTTCAAAGTCGATCGCGTTTTTGGCTTATATTGCACAACTGAACATCTTGTATAAGATTTAACCATCTCAGCCTTGTTCTGGTTGCGTTCGGTTAGGGATTTCCCCTGTCGTTAGTTTACTAACACGGTATAGCCGCATTCTTGAATGCCATGAGGTCCCTGAACATCCACTCCAAAAAATTATTATTTATTATATTATTATTATTATTATTATTATTATTTTATTCATTATATATTATTATTTATTATTTTCAGTGTATACCCTCTTTGCATTCTTGAGCCCATGGTAGTGTTGAGTAACATGGGCTTTCACTATGACGGCTTTATATGATTTCTACGACCACGAACTCGTCATCGGGGAGAGAACCTCATCTCTGTCATCTCCCAGTTGACAATCAATGTGAGAAACAGATATTAGAAAGTCACCATAGTTTTATACCCAAATTTTGTCAAACCACAGTGTTGTTGTTTCTTCATAGTTGTAGTCACATTCATTCTTCACATACTTTTAGATACATTATTACTTATAACATATATATACTTTTAAGTTGTTTTTATTATTATTATTATTATTATTATTATTATTATTATTATTATTATTATTATTATTATTATTATTATTATTATTATTATTATTGTTTTTATTTTTATTATTATATTATAGCGCTAATAATAATAATAACAATAGATATAGTATTAATTTAAAGTAAAGATAAATCAATAAACCGAATGAAAATTTATTTTATTATTTACTTTTTATTAATATTAAAATCCCAATACTTTATGGGAGATAGGGGTTTAATTTTTTTCCTTTCGAACCTGAATATTAAAAGGAAAATTTTCTTTTATTTCAAAATATGGATACATTGTTGTTAATCTAAATTATTTTACGTTTATTTATTTATATGTTAATATTTGTTCATTGTTGTTAATGGCTTTGCCGTTCTTGGAGAATAATCATACGAAATAAATGTTAGTTAGGTTTGTTGCAGATTTGTCTACAGGAATTTGGATTTAAATGTTTTAGTTTAAATTGATTTCATATGGCTCTTTACTTTGTTTTTATGAAAGGATATAGTTTTTGGTGAATAGGAATTGATATTGCTATTGTTTGGTTTTAGCATTTTGTGTAGTTGGATTAGAGTGTAGTTATCTTGGCACCTTTGCAACATTGTCTTTTTATTTTTTTTTATCAGTCATTGACCATGTTTGCATATAGTTTTACGTTATTTTTACCTGTATTCTTAGTGATTGGTGGTACTGTAATTGGTACTTTGTGGGACCATAACTTGTGGGCTGATCAACACTAAAATATCTACTGAAAAAGGTTGTTACTGGAACTTGCTATTCAGCTTAATGTGTGGCTGTGATTTTGTCCAATATTTAGTTTTTATTTAGTTTTTATTTATACTTGGGTCGTTGATGAGGGAAGGGAAAAAGGTATGAGTAATCAAGGAGGCCCCAAAATATAAAAAGAATTAGATTTGCTTCGATTTTTATGCTCCATATCTTAGCACTATTCGTACCTAATATTTCAAGGATTTCAGGGAATACAAAGCTGTTAAAAAACTTATGATAACTTTGGAATGAAATGGGAGGGGAAATGTTTTTCATTTTGTAAATGCTATTTCACATTCCGATAGGTCGTTATTATTTTTATTTCATCAGGTGTCTTCTCTATTGGCCACGTTAAGGACAGGTAGTTACTGATCGGTACATTTCACTTGTTCTCTTTTATTAACATTGTCTTACTTAAATGTTGATAGTTGATCTTATCCTATTTCTCAGGACTTCTTATCCCTATTAATAATATCTTGATTCATAGCATTTTACCTATTTGTTGATGCTGTATTTTGTGTCTATCTTTCCTATCCTCAACCTTTAGGCCCGGACTGTTACCAATCTTTACTCATTCTTCCACTTCTGTATTTTGTACTTTGTTTCTTGCTTGCCCAGTTATACTGGGTAGTAGTAATAATTTTTTGTAAGGATTAGTTTTTTCACATCTATCCCTTAACTATATTTTTTCTAGTCATACACAAACATTTTTAGACAAACACAGACACATGAACACACGCGCACCCACGTGTAAGTTTACCTATCATGATCATTCAGCTTTAGCAACCTGTGGTTTAAGAGTAAAGAGCTAATTGATGCTTACTTTAATTTTTGTATGACCAACCTTTTATTTAGATATGAAATTTTTCGAGTTGCTGCTTCTCACATTTTGTAGTAAAAAAATATTTTTTATGTATTTATAGATGTTTAGTTTATTTAAATTGTACTTATTTTTAAAGCCATATGGTTTTGATATATTTGTGTACTATGTACAACTGTACATAATGTTTAAATTTTTATATATCGCTATTTTGCGTGAAAATGCTATACGCTTTTATGGCAATGCAATTGTCAATAATTTTTATATTTATAAGATTTTTTTTATAAAAATAGTTTGTACTATTTGATATATATAGCTTTTATGCTTCCTCTTCTATTTTTGGAGATATATTGTAATATAATTTTTTGGAAGTGCTTAATATAACCTTTTTGTGGCCTATGCCTTTAAAATTATAGGATAAATGTATTTGCTGGTGCTCGAATGTATTATACACTAAAAAGACTAATTATCTAAAACAATATTTATAGAAATACGAGTGTTTCAATGGGTTGCACCGATACTAATATTATGGTATCGTTGCATCTTTTTATACTAGAGTGAGACCTATACTAAAATTAACTCTACGTCAGTGTTGATACTATAGTATTAGTTCTTCCCTAATATATGCATATACGTTTTAGAGTTGCACTAATACCAAATGTGAACAATATAGTTATTGATATTTATATCATTGCAGCGATTACCGTTTAAATTTCATCTTTTAAAATAATTGTTAAAACTCAAGATTGGATAATATTTGATTGTTGGTAATTGTTATTCAAATGAATATAACTTGTAAAAAGGGGCAAATATGTACCGGTATTTAGGATTTACAATACAGTTTGGCAAATGTGAAATTTTATCCACTATTATTAGTCTTTTCAGTGTATGATTCATTTTTTTTTACCTCAAGCATTGAATTTTTTGAGCTTGCCTATTTTTGATATATATAACCCTTTTTGAAGTACTTTAGTGTTTCATATTATTTGGTGAAAGTATCAAAAAAAAATTTTACCAAATTTAAGAAAAAAACAATTCTTTTGATATCATTTATTTAGATTTTCAAAAAAGTAATATCTTATGAATAAATTAAAAATAAATAGTAGTTAAAATTATATGATTGTTTTCATATCAGATTTAACTTTTTAAGTTTTAACCTTTTTAAATAAATCCTACCTATGAATTGTACATTACGCATTTCATCATTTACTATATATTATATATATATATGTATATATATATATGGGTTGTGGATCTTTTTGTTATATATATATATATATATAATATATAATATAATATATATATAAGATAATATATATAAATATATATATTATTATATAATCTATATATATTATATATATATATATATAATATATATAATATATATATAATATAATTAAAGAATTATTATTATTATATATATTATATATATATATATATATAATTAATATATAGATTAATTATATATATAATATATAATATATATTATAGTTATATATTATTTTAGTTTATAATAAAAATAAAAAAATAATTAAAAGTTACTGATCATCGTACGTAAATCGTAAACTTATAGGTTCATTCCATATATAGTATTTATTTATCATGTCCGTTGCCATACTGTCGTTTTATTGATAGGTCTGATCATATATATAGCTATAAGCAAGATTAATATTATAAAAAAAAAAACAAAAAAAAAAATTCAAAACTGACCTATATTAATTGTTATGAGATAAACAGAAAGTGTCAATGGTCTAAGCCTCTTAAGAAGCAGCCACAATCCATATCTCAATAAACTAATACAACAGTACTAACCGCTGGAAAATAGGAATACATTGCTGGATGTACTTTGATATCTATTCCTCTGATTAATATGTACGTGAGGAAAAAATAAAAAAATTTTCGCATCTTTCTCAATAAAACACAATAATAGCTTATAACAGGTAATATTATATAAATAATAATATATATAATATATATATATATAGTAAAAAATAATACTATAAATATATATATAATAATATTATATTGTAGTAAATCCTGTGATAATATTAAAATAAAATGTGTTTTAATAAGGTAGCAGAGTATGGGATAGGGGGTTTAAGAACGAATTTTTAAGGGATACAAAATTAAAAGATATCAATAATAATAGTAAAATAAAGGAATAAAAATAAAAAATAAAATTGATATTTATATAAATTTATTAATATTACATTCTATAGTTACATAATATATGAATAGCAATTAGGATATAGTACATTATGATTCTCACCGATCTTCCTTATGGGGTTACTTCGTTAAAAATAAATAGACTTTATTAAATTTGCTTTGTTTTTAACTTAAAGAATACGCCCTACCCTAGAAGATTTTATACCGATTGCTATTATTGAGGACTGTGACTCCGATCCACAGCCACCTGAGTACTTGTTTATATATTATCTTCCACTGCTTTGCTACTGATTTCTTTATAGTTCCACAGTTCACACAATATACCGTCTTACCTCTCAAGTAATAGTCAGGAATCAATAATAGATTCATATCATAAAAACCACGAAACTAAACTCGGACATAATAAAGCATAACTAACTATAAGATTAACAGACCTCTTAATTTCCCCCCCTCCGTGGGATAAAGTAGTGAGAGAGCGTGATAAGTCGTACTCTGAAAAAACCCCGCTCTCTATATAAAAAACCTCTCCTATAAATTAGGAGTACCTATGGAGTAATTGAATGAAGGGAGGTTCAGATGCTCTTGGGTGCGAATAGGGGTGAGAGCGACTCTGAGGACCAAGGAGTATCGCCCCGCCCCTTACACACCTCATAAAACACTGGGTACTATAATATTGGCAAAAGGATATAGGAAACAGACTCGGGTCAGCATTAGTACACTTAGTTAGGAAGATAAGAAAACCGGGTCAGATTGCACAACCTAGCACACACCGCTTGGGGTTTAATGATAGATGGAGCGAGTATTTCGAGGAATTATACAATCCAAATATAGGGATCGAACAACCCAAAAGACCTGAGGGTGATCATCAGGCTTTAGCCCTGTTGAACAACAAGCAGGTTTTGAACAGCTTCATCACGAACAGCTATTATTGTAACGTGGCATTTGAGGACCGCAATTAACAGTATGAAGAATGTTATATTATTAGAGGTGTATTCCGACAATTACGCGTGGTGTTGAAATATTAAAGGAGGCGACATGAGGGTGCTATAGCAGACGCTGGCATACCTACAGTGGAACTTGTTCAACGGATTTTGGATGAGCGGAAAAAGGGTTGCCAAGAGGAATGGGGTGAGAAGGCAAATAATTATCACTGTCTCTCTTACCACAATATTTAAGAAGGGAGACAGAAGTGTGAGTGGAGTGTTCCAACTATAAAGGGATATCTCTTCTGCCCCCATGCTTTGAAGATTTTTAGAAAGGATTTTGAAGATAGAGGATTATATAGAACGAGTGTGGAGAGTAAATTGAATGAGGCCCAATATATAGGTTTAGACCGGGTGTAAGCATGGTAACACCGATTGATACTTTATGACTGATGAAGATTAGTGGTGATTTTATTAGTAGAAGAGCTGGGATTGGTGAGATAGTAAGGAATCATATGCATGCTTTATATGAATCTAAGAGAGAAAGCTTGTATTGATAGAGTGTATGCCGCGGGAGAAGTTGTTTGGGGGAAACGCTTGGTTAAAATCCAGTATTAGAGGTGAACCCAATTTAATAGTGAGTGAAGTTGATACGTAAGATCTATACTGTCAACTCAGTAAGATAAGTGCCGTTTTATAATAGAACAGACGATATCTGGTACTTAGGTAAAATAGGATTCAAGTACAAGCGGAGTGAGACATGGGAGTGAAGTGTGTCTCCTTCATGCTGTGATTTATTCATATATATTGAGATGGGTGTTATCCGAGAGGTGGTGATTTGGAGAGAGATTGTTGGAATTTAGCTATTTGGCATATGCAGATTTTATAGACATTAAGCAGATATGTGACAAAGTGAACAAGCAGAATCATGAGGCAGAGGAGCGATTATTTGGATAGTAGTGGTTGAGAAGACAATTATTGCATTAGAGAAGGATTAAAAATAAACAAGGAAAAGACAGAGGGATGAAGATCGCTAGAGAAAAGAGAAGGTGCTTTGAATCATCGTGATAGAGGTGAGAACAGGTAAATGGAAGTGAGATGACCCCAGAATTTATCATACCTGGGCTCGTTACGTAACGTGGATCCCGCGAGCTCGGCCAGAGAGATTAGAGAAGGAATTAGGGCACTCAATATAAGGTTTTCGAGTGGATGTGGGGGACGAGTACATGTATTTTTTTTTATATATAATAGGTCATTTGTAACACAAAGGAATATGTTATATGTTTTGACTAATACTATATCAATACATAAAGGAATTTTACTCTTCGTAATCATGAGGTCGGGAAAGCTTGGCCCACTATAAACTACACTGCACTCTAAAAGCAATGTTATCCCTTGTTAGGCACAGCAGAAATGAGAGTTTGCTGAGGACTGATTATGCTGGGTGTTTGCGAGATTGAATTATTTTTTTTTATTGTTACCTTAGTTTTATGCGGTGTAAGTGAATATTATAGATATTATTTCTGTTAAATTTTATAGGAGCAGGCGAGCTTGGTCATAGACGTCATATGGTTGATAGAGAGTACAAAACTAGTTAAAATTGCCAGGGTGAATTCCCAACTAGAGCCATGTGTACTCTCGACCAGTAATGATATTCGAGGAGATTAAGTACTCCTGTCTCGTAGTATTTCTTGAAGATATGATGATACTGCATAGCCAGACAGCTAAGTTAGACCTGCCTGTGGAGTACATAAGAAGATAGAATGGAGGGCTGGTATATATATTATATAATATATATTATTGTTAGATTGGTTTCAGTCGATGGTGAAACGAAGAAAACCTATTGCAGAGGTCCGGAAGAGGAAGTAAATTTTACTACACGAAGACAGTGATTCCACTATATATATTGAGGAGCTTTGCATATATGAGAGGACAGGGCTGTTTCCTCATAATCTCAAGCGCTATTAGGTGAGAAAAAATAAAATTAAAAAAATAATGAAAATAATAAAACTGATAAAAATGTAGTTATTTTTTTAATTTATTAGTTACCATTAAAATAATAATTTCATGTAAAATTATTAATAGAATTTTTTTCTCTTTAATTATGACTAATTCATTAGAAATATCATTCATTTATACTGAATACCTAGTAATATATCTTCTTATCGTTCCATTTCTTCCCTATATCCTCTTTGCCCAAGATATGTAGGGAGGTGAGTTTAATAGGTTGCTATGTAAAGCATCGGAAAAAGAAATAGCAGTAGGAGAACTGACATAACTAGTCTGATTATTAGGAAAGCCCTCAAAGACTTACTATTACGCCCCCTCTGATACCATATTTAATTTTATAGGACAATAATGTATGATAATATCCATCCCCATAAGTAGCATCATAGGACCACGACGGGACCACTCACATTATGGATAAACTCAGTTCAAAATGTAGGTTCACCCTCTGGTCACCAGGTGGCCAACATACAATGTACACTCATACAATAACAGCAGTAATATATAGATATATATATATATTATCTATGGTATTTGAAGCTATTATCACACTCAAAAATAATAATTTTTTATAATAAATAATTAACTTATGTCCTGATTCATTAAGAAAACTTTATATTTAAATAATATATGAATTATAATATAATAAGTATATATGTTACCTATATATTAGTATATATAATATTATATACATATTTGTATTAAACTGTAAGTTGGTATATAATAAGATGACCAAATATACTATAATATATATATATATATATAATATAATATATGAAGATATATATATATAATATATATATATATAAATATATAATTAATATATATATATATATTATATATATATAATATTATATATATTAATAATTTTAAATATATTATATATGAATATATATATATATATATATAATATATATAAATATATATATATATATATATATATATATATCATAGTGTATTCAACATATATAAATTCTCATATTATTTATATTTTATCAATTGATAATTTATATTAATATTAATATATATATGTAATAATTATATATTATAATATATTATATAGATTAATTATATATAAGAGAATGAGATGTTCACAGATTCGTCTATCTCTGTCCTTTATTGATTATAAGTATATATATATATATATTATAGATAATATATATATATAATATATATGATATAATATATATATATATATTATAGATATATAGTATAGGACCTGTAAGTAATACATGCGTCCTCCAAAATATTTATATTTGGAAAGGTTGGTAATATTTTTAAATCAAAATTAAATTAAAATTTCGAAGTCCGTGATATGAACGAACCTTACTATATTTTAATTTTTTGTGCTTCCAAGAGAGAGATTGAGTATGTAGATTTTCGCAAGTTCCTACGATGTTAGTTTTATAATTTATAAGTTAGTGATCTGTGAGTTTCAACGATGTCGCCACTGTATTAATATTTATTATTGATATATGTATAAATATATATATAATATATTAATAATTATATAATATTTATATTATATATTATAATTATATACCTTATATATATATATATATATATATATAATATATATAATATATCATTAATATATATATATATAATTATATATATATTGATATATACTATATATATATAATGATTAATAGATATATATATATTAATTAATATATTATTAAATGTTATTATATTACATATATATATATAATTATAGTTGAGTATATATATTATATATATGTATGGTGTGTGTGTGCTATATATTAGTATATATATATATATATGTGATGTGAGTGTGTTGTTGGTTCGATTTGTTTTAATGCTCACAGTATGAAGCTAGAGAACGGCAGGTCCTACAGTGAGTAAAACAAATTATTATTTGGAATTTCAGCGAAAAATTCTAAGGATGGATTTAACTTTTTTGTTTGTTTGTTTTATTATCTGTTTGAAAAGATATATATATATATATCATTTATATATTTATAGAACTATAGGAAGGAATTACCCTAGTAGTGGTGAGGGTTGGATTTAAAAGCACGCTCAAACAGATATGTTGCATGGATTAGTTACTGGTGATCTCTCTTCGAGCCTATACAAGCAACTTTGGCGCAAACCAGTACAGGTTAGAAAGAAAGACTAATCCCCCCTCCGGATGGTCTCGTTCTGAACCCCCGCTCTTATGGTTTAGTCATAGAGGAGTTGGGAGATGCTCCGTGCCTCTTTCCTTCCCGCACCTATCCCCCTCCGGCCGTTGTATAATGAATATTACGTCCCCCCCTCTTTGTCTCCCAGAAACAGGGCCCGTCGGCTCGAGCCCCTAAATTTGGTGAAAATAATTTTGTTTTTTTTTTGTGTTGAAAAAAGATTGATATATGAAGAGTGTTTTTTGTGGTTTAGGGTGCAAGAGGATGGGCTTAAGAGACCAGCGGACGGGTTAAAAGAGGGAAATCGCCAGGAGAATGGAGGGCGAGGCGAAGAGTTGGATGGCTTTTGATTAACCATAAAGTATACAAAATAACACAACAAGAGAAAAATAGTTGTTCCGTGATATACCTCTGGCCACTAAATGCCAGCAGTATCGATTTCGCAGGCATACAGGACGGTTAGGAAATGAAGCAACTCTAAACATGATATACTACAGCTACAGAGAGGAAAAGAGGAATACGCCACGCGGCGAGTGAGCGAGGAAACCTAAATTAAATATCCAATAGGGAAAAGCAGACGAGATACCGGCATGATGTTCAATCCTTCAGGAGGATAAGAGAGGTGGGGAAATTTAGTTACACACACCGCAAGCACTCTGTAACATATATATAATTTTATTAATATATATTCCTATAAATATTTGAAAAATCCTACACCGTATAATATTATATAATTATATATATATATATATATTATCATATATATACTACTAATAGTATATATACTATATATATAAATATATTATATATATATATTATATATATATATATTATTTTAAGAGGTTATACCGTATACGAGAACCCTCAGTATTATAATCATTTATGACCTGCCATCTTTTAGCGATATATAGTGTATATTATTACATCACTACATAATATATAGTTATTATAGGTATACCTTTAGAGTAAAAAAAAAAAAATAGATTTATACTTCCAAAAAAAAAAAAAAATAAAAAAAAAAAAAGTTAAATTCCCATCCTGATAGAATTTTCTAGTACTAATATCTGATAAATTCTCAAATATAGTACATTTATGTTTATTTTTACTGTTTATTTTAATATATATATATTCTCTAGTTCTTCTGAGCTAAATACTTTAGTATATATATATATATATATAATATATATATATATTATATATTAGTGATGTGTCGGATGTTAATTGTTCAACATCCACGAATTTGCGATGCGAATATTTTAATGTTGCTCATCCTCGGGGGAGCGGGATGGCAGGAGCTTTCCATCAAATATAATATTAATATATATATATATATTATATTAAAATAATATATAGTATATATATTAATACTATATAATATAGTGTAAGCTAAAAAAATATATAACATTCCTTATTATCATATTACTTATATACAGTTTATATATATATATATAATTTATATATTAATATATATATATAAATATATATATAATTTATAAATAAATATATATATATTATTTATATATATATGATATATAATATATATATATAATATATATTAATGAAATATATATATATATAAATATAATATTATATATAGATATCAATATATATTATAATATTATTATTATATAACTATATATATATTATATGTAATAGTATATATATATTATAATATATATACTATATTATATAATTTAATATAATATAATAATAAATATATAATAGTAATAATATATTAACTTATATAATAGCGAGATAGATTAACTACAACCTAATTAATAATTTAAAATGGAAATTTGTTATAAGTTAAAAAAATAATCAAAATATTTATTAGAATACAACAATAATCAAACAAATCAAGAGGATTCTATTTCTCTAATCATATAAATTCATCAATGCGACGCTTAAAATTGGAAATTGGATAGCAGTTTTATTACCAACCTTAAAAATGCGCCAGAGTTTGATTACGTAAAAACAGTACTTATTAAGGACCTGAATTGAAGTTGCAATCACTTATTATATATATATTTAATATATATATATATAGTATATATTATATATATATAATATATATTAATATTATAATAGTATAATATATATATTTATATATATATATATATATATATATTATATATTATTATATATATGATATATATATATATATTATATATATATATATATATATTATAATTAATATATATATATATATATATATAATATGATATTATATTATATATATATATATAAATATATATTATATATTATATATTATATAATTATAATAATATATCATAATAATAATATATATATTATATATATTAAATATATATATATAATTATATATATAATATTATATATAATAATAATATAATTATATATATATATATTAAATTATATATAGTATATATAATATATATAAGTATATATTATATATAATATATATATGTATATATTAATATATTAATATATAATATATTAATATATATATATATATATATATATATATTATCATCACTATCTCACCAGACCCTGTAAGGCAGTGAATCGTCATATGTTCTAGAATTGTCTTGAGGACGAATCACCTTCCCACCGCGTTTCAGTACCTCACATTAGATTACCTGACTCTTCCAGCTCCTCCATCCCAGCGATCCTACTTCTCTACAATGGCGTTCATTCACGTATTATCAACTTTATATCCATTGGTCTTGGTTGACCTCATCTGCGTCTTCCATCTGGCCTTCATCTGTAGTACCCTCTTCGAATATCTATCCTCATTCATCCTTATCTAATCATAATGTCACGTACCATCGTAGCCTGTCCTTTTCAAAAATAAGCCAGTATTATACTTCTTCACTACCACCAGTTCCTCTACTGATATATATCATTCAATTTCTCATTCTATCCTCTATACGCAACTCCTCTTTTAATGCCTATATGATGTACTTATACACTCACTTATTTGACACGCTTGTAGCCTACCTATGTTTTTGTAGGTTATAAGCCCACGTCATTCTGACAACCATTAACTATTTATAGAGTGTATACATAGTATACACATCAGTATATTCTATTTTCCTTTCTGAGAGGATCTTTTCTGTCTCTTATTAAGGATAGTATATTATTATAGTCAACTCTTAAATTTAGTATATTAAACTTATAATAATATATTATATATATCACTATATAGTTAATAACTAACATTTTCCCGCCCCTCGATAATAACAAACTTACCAATAGTGTTTTTAAAACTGATCAACCTGTTAAATTCTTATGATACCCTCTATGAGCGTAAATATTCTTTCCTCCTTAGGCTCATTTTTACTTATATCTTCAACATCTCATCCATACAGTCTTCTCCTCATTTAGCCCATTCTCTCTCTCACTCAAGCTCCTCATCATAACTCTAAAATCTCTGCAGAGCCTCTTCATATGATTCTGACCACCAGACGCAAGGTTATCTGTATCGATATCCAAGACAGTTTCTATTACACTATCCGATCTCTGGACTCCATTTATATCTCACAATATAATCCTAATAAATGATAACTAGATAGATAAACAAAATCGGAGAGAGAACGTCATAACCCTGTTTCACTACCCAGTTATTCTACACTCTAAGACCAATTACTCCATCGTCCAATTCATGGTCTTCAATTATGCATTAATACATTGAGATATTTATATATTAATTAAGTTAGCTATTTATTTGCATTATTTTTCTAGTTTTTCCGGTATCCCATACTCTCTCGTTTTAAGTATATTCCACAGGACCCCTGCTCAGGTGATAATGACGATTCAAAAGCCTTCTCCAGGTCTACTAATGCCAAATACATTTTTCTGTTTTATAATCCAACCCTATTTTCGCATATCATTCTTTAAGCGAATCATAAGTAGATCTATTTGGCGCTAAAGACCTAGTTGCCCACTCGTTACCATTATTTATCTTTCTTATAACCCTATCTATCGTTCATCATTATCTATTTATTTATTTATTCTTTATAAATATTCGTTCATTAACCTTTTGCGATATATGTTAGGTATATATATTATATATGTACATAAGCAATTCCTCTGTAATTTCTGACAGTCTGTATATAATATTACCTACTTTCATTAAAAATTGGGCAATTATGCATCTGTTATTACCTTATTCCTCCTTCTTATATCTATTCATTCTATTTAGGTAGTGTCTCTTTCTTACTCATCACAGTCACTTATAATTACATATTTAGAAGTGCTTGTTAAGTACGAGAGATACGAGATTCCTCTCCTCCGACACCATGATCTCAAGATTATCGCCGGGATGGAGTACATACTTCACAGCGCGGTGCAGTTCCGACGTTGTGATTTCATGCATTCCCAAGGCAGTATGCAGTATATCTATCCTCCGGTAAATCTGGGCCACTCGTCGGCTTCAACACGCGCCCCATGGTAGGATACCACTGATGCGAGTGCATATTCATCGATACCTCACAATCATTGGTTATATTTCAGCAAATCAACAAAATGATTCTTCCAGGTCTGTTATCCCAATCTCTTTCGGGGTCCGTTAACAACGTGTACCGATTACTCATTCTTGAATATGCATATGTTGGAGGTTGCTGTCTTTCGCTAATGTTTTTGCCAATCAGATAAGATGAGTCAATTTTTCTAGTACCCGCAAGGTCCTACTCCAATCTCTACAATCTCTCCAATGTATTTTCTTTTCCATATCTAGATTTTATTCTCTCTGTTTCCATTTCTCATCCGTGTATATATGTCTTCTGCTATCCTCCAATTCTTCTATGTCTTCAATCCCATCGTCTAAAGCGAATTTCAATATTTATCTGTCTATGACTGGACGATATGCTATGCACTCTTTCTGTCCACCACGCTGTTTTGGTGCTTTTTCTATTTTTCTCAATATATATGTGTTTCGAGTTTTTCGGATAGTGAATGTCATTCATCACTTTACTCCATCCAATGTATCACCGTAACAACCTCCCAACCTTCCGTCCACATCTGAACATCCTCCCCAATCCTCTGTTTTTTCGTATCCATTTCTCTCTGGAATGTGTTTTTACAATCTGGCTTCAGTTTCTCAACCATATCTTTTTCTCGCCTGCATCTAAAAGTCTTCGGCCTTTTCCCCCATTCCTTATCCAAAAAATTTTTTTATTTCCTTTTTTTTTTTTTTTTCCACCCCCAAACCCCCCCTTTAACGGTGGTTCTGCACTCCCGATACGGATGGTATTACTTTTTCAACACTCCTTAAATAGCTATTTGTTGTTGGTTTAATATTTCAGATCTATCATGATTTCTCTCCAGTGCCTGGCCCTTCCGTTCATGCGCGCATTGGTTTACGAGCCGCTCCATTTCTGACTGTTCCTTCTAAGTTTTTTATAGTTATCAGTGTCATTGGATATACTCATGTTGTTACGTTACACAATAAAATATTCTATGACGCTATCTCCAGCGCGCAGAATTCTTATTTCCAACTCTACACCACCGCTCCCTATCACCATTCTCTATCTCTCCGATCACTTATTCCCACCAGTGTCCATTCATATCCCCCAATATTACCAATTACATTTGCGTGCAGTGGAACGGCACCTCTATTTTTGAATCCTGCAGATTACTTGATAAGAAATGTTCCGTCTCTCTAGCCCTGTCTTGCCTTGCGTTGCGGAGTGCGTACACCCTGTATAAAGCTCTCCCACGATTTACTCCGCTTAGTCTTTAATGCAATCCATCGATAATACGAGTAATTTTTCGTTCGGATATTAACTTATATCTCTTTAGTGACATCCTCTTCGACTATCCTATCAATTTCCCACTCCAGTCTATTTTCTCTTCCGTCCACTCCTATATAATTCAATTAAACGGTAATCTCATGCATCGAAGAACTCTAACTCCACTCCGCCAATCTCGTTCTTCACACAAGCTCCCACGCACCTTTTCCAACTCCCTTGGCTTCTTCATTTCAGCATCACCATCTCCTTCCTCCTTCCCCTCATTCAACAACACGTTCGCAACAGTTAAAAGTAAGGAGAAACACGATATAGTTTTTTGCCTAGAAGTCCACTTTCGTAAATCCCATAACATTTGATGTGAGTTTTCTTTCTTGAAGTATATATCCTTAGAATTTAGATGAGAGTTTGTCTACGTAAGTGTTTGTTGACTAAAATGTGAGGTTGGGAGAACTTCACCAAAGAGAAAGTATTGAAGGATATTTTTATTTATAGAGAAGATTTCTGTAGAATTTTAGAAGAATGTTTGCTAGTGTGGGTGTTTGTGATGATGTTGGATGTATCTTACTTACCAAGAGGAAAGTGTTGGAGGTGATTTTGCTTTATTTGCAGCTTTTCTATAGAATATTTAAAGAATGTTTGTTAGTGTGAATGCTTTAAAACTTATATGTGAGGTTTTAAGGAAGTTCGCAAGGGCAAAGTATAAGTGGTGATATTTTATTTATTTGTGGAGAAGCGTTCTGTAGAATTTTTGAATGAAGTTTGTCAGTGTGAATGTTTGTTGACTTATACGTGAGGACTAGAAGTACCTCACCAAGAAGAAATTATAAAAGGTGATTATTTTAAATTTATGGGAAATATTTCTATAAAATGTTTGATAGAATGTTTGGCAATTTCAGTTTTATGACACTTAGCGTATTATAATAGGTAGGTGAGTATGATTAAAGTTGTGGAATGGCATAATTTTCAGTGCACACACTTTCAATATATTTTGTTATTATTAGAACACATACGAAAAGGTTTTTTAATGATGGTTGTCCTCCTGAGTTTTGATTAAATATCAATGAGTTTCCCTCTGAATGTGAAAACTTCGGCTTGAGAGTCCCAGTTAGATGATCAAAATTCTTTTAATATTTTACAGCTTAGAAGAGTTGCATCTTTGTCTCAACCCCTGATAAACTGTGGCTCAGTAGACGTTCCAACCACTGGTCGTTAATGTTAGTTTTTTTTTTTAAGTCATTTTATAAATAAATAATAAATAAATACCTCCAACTGCACAAAAATCTAAAATCACTTCATCAAACCTCAAAAAATTAATTAAACATTAAACAGATATAAACAGATTAGTCATAAGTCATCCAGTCTAAAACAAGCAATTATACATTTAAACAGACAAATAGACATTAAAACAAACACTTGACGAACAGAATAGGAACGAAATTTTAGCTAATAGTGAACTAAAAATAGAAACAGGATAGAGATAGATTTATGAATGGTGCATTCCTCGCCCAGTCCTTTTCATTTACTTATCAAATACATCTCTAATTATTAGAGGTGTACCGGAATTCCGGTCCGGCCGGAATTCCGGCCGGAATTTGACATTTTTTCCGGTTTCGGTTCCGACCGGAAAAATGTCAAATTCCGGCCGAACCGGAATACTAATCTACTTTTGAGAAAAAATTTGATGGAAGGATTTAAGTTTACAAACATGGCCCATCTGTTACAAAAATAATAGGTTATTGTGTACATTTCATACAGTTTAAAAGTATTTTTCAATTTTTAAAAAATTTTTGAGAAACTAATTTATTATTTTCCCCGAAAGGTCTCTTAAATTCAAATTTAATTTTAATATCGACTTTAAAACTATATATATACTTTATATATATATAATTATAGTACCTTAGTTAATATATATACTATATATTATATGTATATGTAGTAATATATATATATATATTAATATATATATTATTATATATATAATAATATATATAAAGTTGAACTTTCTATTAAATCTTTCCCTATAACATTTTTACCTACTTGAGTGAAGTAAAAGAAACTTTCACCGTATTGGCGATATTTTTAAACGTTTTTTTCCCAAATATATTCCTGCTTCTGAAAAACAAAAATAATTGCTTGCATATATGGGAGACTGGAAAGAGAGATAATTTTTGGGGCTCAGTATGCATATGTTGGAAATTTAGCTTTGGCACTTCTCCACACAATTAAGTAATTCTTCTTTTTTCAGATTAGAAATTGATTTCTTGGTAAAAAAAATTTCATTCCTTTTAAGAATTTCACCTTTTGAAGAGCACTGATTTTGTCTTTTTTTCCTTTTTACACTAAACTGATCGCTGTCACTTTCACTTTCTTCAAACTTATAAAAACTAAGTACTTCTGCAAATAATTTCTTTCTAGATGCTCAGTGATGATATTTGAGTACTTGGCGGATCTAAGTCTCTTGTACGATAATACTCCGTTCTGAAAATGCATGGATATCATCGCCTGAACTTCTTCTGCACTGCTACTACTATTATCACTTCTACTTTCAATTATTTTCAGATTTCTTCAAGCATCGATTTTCTACTCAATTCTTTTATTTCATTAGAAAATAAAGTCAGTATCTTTGGTCTACTACAGTACTTAAACAATTATCTTGTTTTGAAATTGTCTATTGAATCTTTTCTTCCTTTTTATTCATTAAATCTAACTCTAATGCCTCTTCAGCTCTTTTTTAAAATAGAAGATAGTCTTTCTTAGAGTCTGTGATATTTTTTGGAGAGTTCAAGTCTGGAGAGAATTGATGATCATCATTGATTTTGCCTCTTTATAGTTTCGTTCTCATGACTAATAGTTCATAAAGTCTTAGGAATTTTTTCAAGATTTTGCCATTTTGTTAGCAGTCAAGCCTAAATGATGATGTTCATAATATAACTTCAAAGGTCTTGTTCAAACATTAATCTTTCTAAATCAAATATGTGCTATTCCAACCTTTATTAATATCTTGAATTGGATAAGTGGGCTTGCAAGATGTGGATCCAAGTCTCTTTGTATTGTTTTAAGTCATTACAGCTTATTAGCAGTCAAAGCCTAAATGATTGATTTTCTATAATATAAAACTTGCAAAAGTTCTTTTCAAACATTCAATTCTTTTTGGAATCAAATATGCTATTCCACCTTGTATTAATATCTTGAATGGGCATATCTTGAAGATGTGGATCCAAGTCTCTTTGTATTCTTTAGAGTTCATTACAGCTCAATCGAAAATTAAATTATTTGACAATATTACATACATTTCTTTATTAAATCACACTGTTTCTTTTGAGAAAATAAGCATCTTTAATAACAATTGAAGTTTATAATAAAACAACAAAAAATTGTGCTATCCTGCTAAATCAGTTCCAAGTTTCGTCATATGCTCCGCCCCAAAGGATTATTTCAATGTGTTAGTAGGAATTCCCAGAGAGTCAAAAGTTGTTCAAAACTCATATGATTTTAATTCCAGAATGAGAACCTGGGAAATACTCACAATGGAGTACACAGTCCATTTAAAGAAATTAGATTGATATGTTTTGATTATTTAGCTCTCTATATATTCAGTAGTAATGATATCTGCTCAGCCTTAGAGAAATTATCAAAGATCATGGTCAAATTTTTGTATGAAATTGTATTCTTGTCTACAAATATTTCTCTAGGTAAGATATTTTGGTGAGATGGGCTAATAATCTATGAATCCATGCTCTTCCATGTTGACTGTGAATGGTTGGTACTCATTGCGATACATTCATTATTTTCTTGATTTATTAATTATTGATATGCCAAATACTTTTTTGGGGAAAACAACTCTCTACAACTCACTGTATCTCACGTTGGATCATATTGTTTGGGTTTCCCTGTTCTAGAAAATACAAGTCTTTCCTTTACTATTAAAATTTTTGGACTTCAATGATGATTTTTCATAATATTCCATATGTTCATGAAGTGCCTTGTACTAAATGTAATAATTTTATGTTGAAAGTTATATAAAATATTTTTTTTACATTTTCTTTATAGTTAAACAAAAGATTCAATAAGAAATTCCGGTTCGGCCGGAATTCCGGCCGGATTTTTTTTTGTGATTCCGGCTAATTCCGGTTCCGGCCGGAACTGAAAATTTCAGTTCCGGTACACCCCTACTAATTATACAATTATATAGTAAGGGAAAAAAAATATATCAAAAATATGCAACTTGGTCCATGGATCATTCTTCATATGTTTTTGAAATTTTTAAATTCCCTGATCTTTTTTGAATTTCTACGATTTTCAGCATATCTTAAAATGTTCCCTGATCTTCCTGAACAATTTTTCTTGTTTTTCTGACTTACTGCCTTCCTATTGTACCAAGAAAGTTGTGAGAACCTTCCCCACCCCAACAAACAACGATCCGATAAATAGGGGAAAAAAAAAGGAAGATGAAGATAAGAGATAAGATTTATAATTACTTTATTAAAATAAAATGATAACTTTATTTACTAATACTAATTTTGAAGAGTGATATCGTTTTGAGTAATCCACTAAATGAATGATTCGGAGAAACTGTGATAACTCGTTTGTATATATTATGTACTGTATGTATATATTATTACTGTATTCCCATTTAACATTGGTCATTCAACCTCCGAAATATGTCAATGATATAAGCAGCTGTAAACTCTGTAGCACTGTAGTAGTGTGTACTTATTCGTATAGTGATAGTACTACTACAATAGATAGGGTGAGGTATACAAATATGTATAATGATTCCACTTATATAATCCTTCGACGAATATATCAAACGGGAAAAAAAATATTTAGTAACTATATTTAGTAGAACTAAAATCAATTAAATAAATAAATAATATCGGACAAGATCGTACAATTTGTGTTGTCTTTAATTTTTTTTTCAATTTCCTTTTGATTCCTAATTTCTTATTAATAGTCTTTTTTTATTTGCCACTATTTCTTAATAAATCAGAAAACATATCTTATTATTTTATTCTTTTTCTTATATTTGATTTCTTTATTTTTTAATAAATAATAGTTCTATTTTTCATATCACTTTAAAACGTAGTAATTTATTTTAATCCTCTAAGGTGATTGATATATTATATTATCGTATATTTAGTATTATTACACCCATGATAGTTTTTTTTTAATCACTTTTAATTTATTTAGTTTGTTGGATATTAATAAATATACTTTTTGTTTTTAAGATATATTAAATTCCTTAATTTATTTCTGTAAAGCTGGCGGACGCATATTAACTTTTAGAGAATCAAATTTGATATTCTTATATTATATTTATAATTATACAATAAATGGAGTGAGAAAAAACTATTATGTATAGATATAACTTTTATCAAGCACAAAAAAAAGCGAAGAGCAGGGGAGGGGAATGGTATTATGTGATTATATAAATTATATGGGGGAGCCGAGCAGCCAGAGCACAGAGAGGGGATTGTGGAAAACACTTATAAAAAATAAATATGTAGAGCAAAAGGATAATTAAATCAAAAAGTGTATTAATTTTTTCCTCCTTTCTAGAGGCTCTGAAATCCTGGGTTAAATTTAAGATGAGAAAACTCATCTATAATACAATACGGTATTAATAAATTTATTCAAGTTAATTAAGTAATATACATAATTCAATATATCAGCTACCTGTACAGTTAAAATTGAATGACTGGGAGATGTTCTCAACTCCATGATTAGAACAAGTAAGACGTACATATTATACACCAAGAACTATGTATACCTACCTACCTCCTCAATTATAGTTCATCACCTCAAATCACCACAGTACACAAAAAAGATATAAAGTATATAGATAATATCATAGGTTATTATTCATTGTTTCTCTATTTGATCAATCCATGGAATTCTGTCATGTTTGATTAAAATGTTTAATCCTATCGCAAATTAATTCCTGAATCATATTAGCAAGCGCTTCTAAACATGGTAACAAAATAGATAGTTAGCAACAACAAGGTACTCTCTCAATTGTTTGTTGTGCCACAACGAATGGATTCGTGTGGCAAGACCGATAATTCATTGTCTCAACTATAGTGAATCAGTAGATATACCATGTTCTGTTGCAAGTGAAGTTAAATACTGATCTTTTGACAAAATAAAACTAAATGTTCTTTTTTTTATGGCCCGTGAATGTATTTATTCAAGTAATCTGTTCATAACTATCTAATCGTGTTATTTCTCAGATTGTCTACTAACTTGAAAATTCAATACACCGGTCCGAGTTCAGCACAGAACAGTTGAAACTCCCTGACGAAGAGAGCTTCTATATCTAAGCCGAAGGGCAATGGAGATATTAATTTGCAATTAATCAATATTGCCCAATATGTCGAGCTATTAACCATTATTCTAGACATATCTCTAAAAAAGAGATCTAATTCACACACGTATGATAAACCAATGTATTTACATTAATATACTAGGGTCTTTCTATTTAAGTGAGGTTCCATTTGCCAAACAGAGCTCCTATCTCCTAATTATTATTGTAGGGACCCATTTCTAAGTGGAACTTCCTCATTCTGGACCATCAGAACCTATTAACAGGATCAGTACATCTCAGGAACAAAGTTCAGTTTGATGAATAGTTCGTTTTAGCATCCTAACACAACATACATCTAACTATATAACTTGTTACTTGTTCCATTTATGGTTATTTACTAACCCGGAATTTCAAGTTCATCGAATCTGGATAACTACCAACGTTCTATAATTTCTTTATATAGAACAGACTTCTTCCGGATCACTGGATCGTATGACCAGTGTGTCAACTCTATCAGTCATCGAATGATTATTGAAGGCTTCTCCTCAATAATCAAAGCATTCATTTAGTTATTAAATTAAGTTAAAGTAAATTAAAGTATAATCAATTCAATCTATTTGTTTCCCCCCAATTCAATATTAATTTAAACAATTGGTTTACTGGAAGTGTATTTCACCAATTCATCATCAGAGAGTAGATCAAAGTCATGCGGTGAGATATAATCTAAGAATTGGGCGCACAAAGCGCGATCTTTGTTGCTTTGTGGTAAGTTAACATAAAGGTAACGCAGTTAGATACATACTCCTTAATCACAGGTAAATCACTAATAAACTAACTGTTCAACTGAACTGTCTATCTATATATCCTATCAAATCAAGTCCTTCTCCGTTGTAGATCTATACGTAACCCGGCAGTAGTAGCAGACTATTTAGGGCCTTAGTCGAGAGAGTATCTAAAAATTAAAGTAGTTAATGGTTAGGAGGTTTTTTTCTAAAGCGGGTATTTCTTCGGAACGCGCATATACGTAATCTAATTCCCTTGCCGCAGTTCATGAATCATCACTCCCAACACTGTCAATAATCTTCTACATATAGTGGCTCAAGAACAGAGATCTGTGAATTAATATTGTAGCTTTAATACTTGGATCATCGATTACTATAGTCAATATTAACAGGAATTGTAATAACCATTATTGTGTGAATCGAAAATAGTAGCATACCGAACCTATAACTACAAGTATACTTGAAATACTGTGTCCTGAAGGTAACCAAGTCCGGAATACACACACAGTGTCCGATTCGCGTAATTCGTTCATATATGTAACAATATTATGGGTAGCTACAAAACCAAGTTATAATCCTTCTTTCTACAAAGCACACCTTCTCACACTCACAGTTATTTTTGATTTCATGATACTTAATTTAATAATTGTTTATATCTCGAACTATATTGACATATATTAATCAGGTTTTTTTTCCGCAGGCGTTCCGGCCGATGAATGGCCCGGAATGGGTGAGAGTGGAATGTAGATAGAGAGCCCCGAGGAACTCGCTTTGAAGCTATGACCAAAATGATCTGGAACTGTAGAGAAGCGGCAGGGTCATCCTATTTACTCCTCCTACAGAAAAGACTATGTTGGCGATTTATAAAGGAAAGGAAGAGAAAAGAGAAAGGACAGCAGAAAGTAAGAGCCATGATTTTGCGCCAAGTCAATACATTCACAGTAGACCTTCTATGAATGCAACTTGCAGATTTTCTGTTTCACCATAACGAAGAATTCTAGTGTTGAAGAAGAAACAAGCCTATGTCGAGGACGTATCTTTCACAGCAGCAACAGACAATACAACCATCAGCCACGAGGGTTATTCCCAGCATCAATGATCCTACAACTGATCAAATGAATACAGACTTTGCATTAATGAATTTCGGTTCTCCAATACTGTCTCCAATAACATCGATGCCTGAACCACCTCTTCAGAACCTCATATCATTACTGATAGATGGAGTAGATACTTCAAATGTGATCTATGCGACACATACTACACCACCTATTACGCAACTGAGTAATATGATTGACCTTCAAACATCAACTAATATACCTTTCCCAGCCCAAACTATGTATGCACCGGGAAATTCATTTGTGTCCAGTATGCCATTTGCAGCCCCCACACCAGTATCAGTACCTCAGCAACATCAGCAAACTAATCCACCAACTTCTATACCTTATGATAATAGACCTTTCACTGTTCCACCAGCATCAGCATATGGGAATGCTGACAATAGGGACCCAGCACAGTTCTTTGCTCCAGCATACATGGATGTCATACAAAGACAGATGACATTGATGTCACAAGCCATCATGTATTTAGCGGAAATAGCAAAGAACTCTCGAAAGGTCAAAGTCGTAGATCCTGGAAAATATAAGTATGAGGCAGACCAGGATCTTGTTAGTTATATGGCAGACTTTGAACAGTATATTTCATATAACTACCCAAACGCGCCACATCAATGGTTGCGTTTACTCGGCCGACAATTGGAAGGTTCTTTCCTCCAATTGTATAAATTGTTGATTAAAGATGACCGTAATTACGGATCTGTGAAAGAAACATTATTGCGATGGTATCAGCAAGAAGAAAAGAAGAAAGTTGTGAACAAATTGAAAGCATACCATTCCGCGTACCGAACACCAGGTGAGAGTGTTCAAATGTATGCACTTCGCTTGGAACATCTGGCCAGAAAGGCATATCGCGGCCTCGACATGAAAGAGCACGATTCTTTACGAACGGCTTTTCTCTTAAGTTTACCTCTTTATATAGAAAAAAGGATCTCTGATTACATTAAACAGCAGGAAGAAGATAGCGATATACAAGTACCATGGCGAAAGATTGTCAGACTAGCTGACTCGTATGATAAAGACCATAATAAAGGGGAAAATAATACTGCAGTTTCGGGAAACAGCTACCTAACAGATCAAAACCAAAATGACAGACCAAAAGAGGATTTGGATTCTACTATCAGAATAGATGTTGTTAACCCAGGTTGGTCTGATGTGCTTTTGAAATCTCAACAACCTACACAGACAACTTACAAAAACGGTAATCAGAATAAAAATAGATCAAACTATCAACCATCTTCAAACCAGAGAGACAACAATAGTTGTTATTACAGGGAAAGCAGGAACAGTAATAGGAGTGGCCAAAACAGAAGCCAACTATGCTGTGATTATTGTGAGCTCGTGGGTCACACAATGGACGAGTGTTTTAAGTATCTCGGAGTATGCAGTTATTGTCGTAAGAAAGGACATGTACGAGCCGATTGTAAATCTACCAAAACTCCATTCTGTGCAACGCAGACTGGTTCAAGCAGAGTATGACCATTTTGTAAGGGCCCTCATGCAGGAATTAACTGTACGCATAGGACACCTCCACGCAGTACTCAACGAAACCAGAGATCATCTTCCCAAAACAGACCAGCACAGGCCTCTGGGCAAGGGCAAAGCCGAAGGAGCAAGAATTCACCACGCGCGGATGATAATCAACAGTCACCGCCAACACGTGATGCACCTCTTCCACCCAGGAAATTCTTCAACCCATGTAATTATTGTTCGAAGCCACATTATGAAGGCCAATGCATGGGACCTGCAGATTTAGAAACAGCCGAAGCTTTAAACTCCAACCCTCCACGGAGTTAAGCCGTCCAGTGGAGAGGTATCTGACTACAACTTCAAACAGTGTAATGGCTTCGCAGGCAGAGACTGGTATTGTTAGTCCTTCTCTTACAGTAGCTGTAGAAATTAGTGCAGAAAACAGTAGAGTTAGTCCTACTGTTGTCGTTGAAAATAGTGCTAGTCCTACTCTTGCAGAGACAGTAGTTACAGATAGTAGTGCTAGATGTGATGGTGATACAGTAGAGATATCAGGAAAATCAGGAAATAGTAGAGATAGTAGTAGTAATAGTCACTCTCTTGTAGATCCAGTAGTAAATTTCAGTAGACGTAGTTGTCCTACCATAGAAACTGTAGAGGTAAGTGGTAGTGTTAGCAGTAATGTAGATCACATCAGTAATAGACTATCAGTATTAAATAATAGTAGTAGTCATAGGCAGGCAGTGTGTCAAACCCCAAAAGAAGATGAAATCATCAAAGGAGTCGGTAAAGATGGAATATATCCGGTCTATCTAAGTAAGAACTCCCTCAATTATGAAGACATGGTTGTGGATATCAACTTGTGTCAAACGGATGTAGACCCATTGATCGTTTGTGTGGCATTGGAAGAAAATAGTCCACATATTTATGAGTGCCTCGTCGACAGTGGGGCAGGGGTTAGTCTTGTAAATGCTGCAGTTATCTCAAGCTTAAGAGAGACTGTTGATTTTTTGCCTTCCGCGAAAGTAGGAGTTCGAGCCATAAGTGGGTTTGGCCGGAGCCAAAGAGTTCCAATAGAACATTATGTAATCTTTCAGTTGAAATTTCAAGGTGGTTTCATTACCCAACCAACTGAATTTTTCGTAGTTCCATCTGAGCATATGAAATTTGCATTAATTTTGGGAACTCATTCACTTAGAGACAATGAACTCATGCCGGATTTGGCTCAGAGGGAATTAATCCGGCGGGTGGATGATGAAATAGAGGTAGAAGCGGTTGGAATCAGTCACAGTAGTTTTCAAACACATCCACAGGTGTGTACCATACATGTTATAAGCAATCGAGTATTAGCTGATTCAAATATCAATGAATTAGATATTATGCATGATCAAGCAAATGACAGGGACTTGAAACTGATCGTAAGAGGGTTTCGGGATAGCACTCACCAAGGGTGGGCCAGGGTGAACAAAGTTTATAGACAATATCGGTCACAGTTGGTGATGAAAGATGGAATGTTGTTTCATAAACTAAGGTCAGGAGAATTGCTTTATGTAATTTCTCTTGAATTTTTGGTACACATCGTATTAGGTCTTCACTTTTCCTGTGCCCACATTGGCTGCAACAAGCTTCTGCAGTTGGTTTACAAGCATTTCTGGCAACCACGAGTGAATCGGGTGGTCTCTGACATTGTACGGTGTTGTCCGATCTGTCAAAAGCAGAAGACTTTTTCTTCAATCATGACCCCTCCTATGCTGAAAATATTGGCTGAGTATCCATTTGACCTCTGTGCAATGGACTTATTACAATTCCCACAGACAAGTTCTGGCAATAAGTACTGTATGGTTCTTATTGACCACTTCTCCAAGTGGGTTTCAGTCGTTCCGTTATCCAATAAATCTAGTTCTACAGTTTCTCAAACTAAAACATCAGATTCTTCCTTTTCTGCCGAAGCTACCAAACAGAATTCTAACAGACAATGGTACAGAGTTCACATCACAGACCTTCCAGAATTTTCTTCAGGAGCATAACATTAAACACATCAGAACATCACCCTTACATCCCGCAAGTAATGGGATTTGTGAACGATTTAATAGAAGTTTAATACAGATTATCAAATGTTTGGTTTTGGAACATCCTGTTGGGTGGGATGAAGAACTTTCTTCCTCCATTTTAATATATAATAACACTTCGCATAGTGCGCTCGGGATGTCACCTTCTGATTTCCTGTTACAGAAGCCCCATACTCCAACCCATAGTTTTCCGCAATATTGGAAGGAGGGAAGTGTTAACTTTCGGCCTTTCCGAGTGGGACAAAAGGTCGCCAAGTACCATTCAAAAGTTTAAGAGTCGGTGGGAAGGACCATATATTGTTGCAGAGGTGAATGATAACAAGGTCACTTACCTTATCAGACGTCCCAACTATCCAGTTGCCAAATATCAAAAAGTCCATTTCTCTCACTTAAGAGAGTGGATTGATATACCGAATTACCTTTGTAAATATTTATCACGTAACCCTGAAGTGAGTGAGAAATTCTTTGCGGACAACGATGACGAAGAGGGGGAAAAGGGTAAAGTCGCGGACGATGATTCCGATGCACATTCTGTCATTAGTGAAGTTGAAACTGCCTTCAACGGTGATGACGATTCCGAAGACCCTTTCCAACCAATAGAAGACGAAGATGAGAATGATTTTGAGGGGTTTCTCCCGACTAACCCCATCTCTCTAGAATTATATAGAACATTACCGGATCTATGGGATCAAATAGAAGAATTAAATACCATCAGTTCCCAGTCAATGGTTACTTTGGAAGGGGCTCCAATCCTTACACCAACAGTAGTTTCACTTCCTCAGTTGTCACCCAAAGTTACGTTTACTAAAACTCCCGTTATAATAGAGGATTTTTCTAGAAGAACCTCTTCTATTCCAACTTTATCCTCAGAGCAGCAGTTAGCTGAGTTATTGCCAATTCCCAAAGGGAGTCCAAAATCAAGTTCACACACAGAAGCTTCAGAATCTTTATTGGTGGATTACCATGATTTCTATTCACATGCGTATCCTCCACAGTGTCAGGTATCTTCCTTTCTTGTACCTCCTGGTCACGTTAATGAGCCTTCAGCTGTTGATGTACAACCACCTGTCACAAACCCAGATCACATATCCTTCCAGACAGTTGATTTGACTGGAGCGTCATTCTTAAATTCATATTTCAAGGAAAGGCCCAGCTCGAATCTCCTTGACCCATCAGCAATTTCGAACGGGTCATCAGTTATGAATCAGCAAATCACGCCTCCACCTTTTTCACCTTTCTGTTTCAGTAATACTACTTCTAGTGCTAATCTCACAGCTTTCTCCGGTTTTCGTCCAATTTCTTTGTCTAATACACCTTCTGCAGTAACACAAACATCTTTATTGTCTCAAACTCCGCCAGCTCCGTTCACTGTAGTTGGTGAGGTGCTTGGAAGTCATGCTGGTCTTCAACTGGATGACAGCAATTTTCAACTAGTCCATGTGGAAGAAGAGGATTTGAAAAGATATAACTTTCCTCCCCGTCCGGTTACACGACAAATGGGACCAGTAGCTGATTTGCCGAATGTTATGGAAAGGCCCCTTGAATATACCCTTAGAGGAAGAAAAGGTTTATTGTAGTTGGTTGTTTTGCCGAGCTGAGTGATGAACTAATGGAAGTTGTGCGATTCAGTGAGAAATGATTCATGGTCTTGTGTTCTTGTAGTGTTCAGTTCTTTGTTGTCACTGTTCTCAGTCTTGTTTGTGCCTTGTTTGTCTGAGTGTTTGTGGGAAAAGGAGTAAATGTGGGTGAAGTTATGAAGTTGACATACCTTGTTGTGGTTGGGTTGACTTTGAGTGCAAAGCACTCGAGCAATGAAATACATGCATTCATCTCATCCCTCTATTCATCTACATTAGCTTAGATACAACTTTCACACTACACCATCTTTCCACATTCATCACAGTCATTTACATTAAAGTCTATCTTAAGAACAGAGTGTTGGTTGCAAAGTTATAATTATTATTATCTTAATTTATTTTTCGGAATGTTCCGATTATATTTTCCCCTGTTAGGTTATCATCATTTTATTTATTTTTTACATCAACGGAATAAAGTTGACGATTTGCCTTAGTCGCAAGTTCAACTATCGTTATTTAACCAACAACTCGACAGTTCTTTGCCAATATGTAACACTTTCCATTTTTGACACAAAACACACAATATTATGTATAAATTTGTGCAAATTTAAGTAAAAGCAATTAAATCAGAATTTGAACCTAAAAATAGAAAAATTATAAAAATAATAGTCATACAATATATCAGATAAAATAATAAATCAGAATAAAATGCTTAATCAGAAAATAGATAACAAAATGATAATTTTTAATTTGCTTATATTAGTTCAATGATAAAAATAATAATAATAAATATCAATCAATAATTCTTTGTTTTTTTTGGATAAATTGAAATAACTTTTAAAGAAAAATAAGATACTTCAATGATTGTAAATAGTCAAGTAAATTATTAAATTGATAATTAATTTATATTAATAATAATTAATTTGATTAATATTTAAATGGAACAAGCCTATTTTTTGTAAAAACACCTTAACATGGATGCAATAACAGAACCTGGATATTCTTCTCTCCCCTGCAGATGAAAACTTTACTGTCTATTGGTACCAGCGAGTTGGATCTTCTTCGTCGGGAGAAGAATTTGATCAGAGACGAATTCAACATCCATGTGAGAGTTGACTATGGTTCAGGTCGTACCATCAATGAGTGTTTAGCACGTGTCGAAAAGCTGATGTCCTCAGATGTAGATTTTCTACTCATCTGGGCACTCACTACTTTGGCTTGGAAAAAGAAATCTATCACCAATGGCGACAAGAAAACTACAGTATTCGAGCCTGAGAAAAATGTTTCGATAGAAGGTATCCCAGCTATCATGGAAAAAATAAAAGTTTGCCATGGAAAAGAATCCAAAAGTAAAAGTGTCTTTTCATTCCTCCCATCAAGGACCTCTATGCATTTAATCAGAAAAGGATCACAAAAGCATGGGGACCAGCCTTCGCTGATCATCGTAAAGACGACGAAGAACTGTCACCTAAAAAAATGAGGGAGCACTCAATAAACACTTTTACTAAATTTGAGAATCTAGCATACTCAAAGGTTAAGTGGACAAATAAAACCACTTTCTGTGGCAGTGAGATTTTTGAATATCATTACGGGGTAAACAAAAATAGCACGGAATACAAATCTACACCACATGCCAAGTATATTAGTAAGAAGACCTTGTACTTGGATACGCCGATGCTTTCAGATGGACTCCATGCCCCGACTTTGTTTCTGAAATATCTTTTTAGAAAATTAAGAAGATTCTTTAATCCATGGCCTCAAACTCTGACGATCCTTTTCTAATATAGCTTTCATATCTTTTTATCAGTCGCCCGATTATCCTATGCCTTACGAAGTGAAGAGAGGAGCGTGATTTCACTTCAGGTCTTGTTATTCGATTCCATTCTCAACCATCAAACTTCCCGAACTCTGTACAAATATGGAGGAGCAGCATGCGTGAAGTAACGCTTTAACGGGGACTGCCTCATCACTTATGTCCTCACTCTCAAATACCCGCCTCCATTTTAGGCTAGTCTATCATCTATGTTCCCATAGTCGTTCCTCAGACCTGCAAGTCATCATGAACACAACAGGATGATTTTGTCATGAGCGGAAAATAGAAAATACTTTTGGTAAACTCAATTTACGGGAACTTTGGCTATGGCGTTCGCAGCCAAAGTTTCAATACTACAGATCTGCCACAGAAATGCTATCTGACGAGGAAGCTTTTGCTAACTGATATGGACACTCAATCAGTTCTAATTGCCATTCTCGCAAGTTACGTTTGTTTTAGTTTTCTTCTTTATAGGGTATGGTTTTCTCTATTCTCTCGTTAATTTTCAGTTTACGGAACCATTCAAAAGTTCATTTTTTAGTCTTACTTCCGCTTAAATGCATTTCTCTGTCTGTGCTAATACTTGCGCTCTATGTTCAGTGTCAAAAGATTTTCCATTCTTCATTGATTATCAACAATACTGAGGCGGTGGCGTAAATTTAGTATTGGGGGTGTTGGGGGCTCTTGTTTGCCAGTGACTTCCAATTTCACCCAATATATTATATATAATTAATACATCACTAAAATCATCGAGTATATATATATATATATATATGGTTTTATTCATGTTTTTCTTGTAATCATGATTTATGTTTATTAATCATTTTCTCCTATGCCATTAATTCTGAATTATACAGGCTTCTAAAAGTAAATAGTAGTTAGGCAACCAACAGGTTTTAATTGTTTATGTGTGCCACAATGATATTCGTGTGCACTGACAGATCAATCTTTCCAATAAGAGGATCACATACCTGTTCTGTTGCAACTTCCTCATTCTGGACCATCAGAACAACCTATTAACAGGATCATTACCTCTCAGGAACAAAGTTCAGTTTGATGAATAGTTCGTTTTAGCATCCTAACACAACATACATCTAACTATATAACTTGTTCCATTTACGGTTATTTACTAACCTGGAACTTCGAGTTCATCGAATCTGGATACTACCAACGTTCTATAATTTCTTTATATAGAACAGACTTCTTCCAGATCACTGGATCGTATGACCAGTGTGTCAACTCTATCAGTCATCGAATGATTATTGAAGGCTTCTCCTCAATAATCAAACCATTCATTTAGTTTCTCCCCCTTAAAGTTAAGTAAAATTAAAGTATAAAATCAATTCAATCTTTTGTTTTCCTCCCAATTCAATTTAATTAATATTGGTTTACTGGATGTGTATTTCACCAGTTCACCATCAGAGGTAGATCAGAATTCAGTGCGTTGGATATAATCCTACAATTTGGACAAAGCCGATTTTGTTTCTTTTGGTAAGTTAACATGGTACCGTTAGAATAATCCTAATCACAGTAATCACTAATAACTAACTGTCAATTAACTGTCTATCTAATATCATCCCAATCAAATCAGTCCTTCTCCGTTGTAGATTATAGTAACCGGTGTAGTAGTAGATATTTTAGGCCTTAGTCGTAGAGTCTAAAATTTAAAGTGTGAATGTTTAGGGGTTCTTTTCCTAACCGGGTTATTTCGTGGAGCGCATTAGTATTCCATTGGGGTCCTTAATGAGCATGCCACTCTCCCGACTACACCATACTGAGCCGGATCGAGGAATGACGTTTCCAGATGCACTAAGAAGTTGAAG
>JABUQX010007572.1:0-15000 GCA_015478945.1 Trachelipus rathkii | reverse complement strand
TTCTTTTTTTTTTCCTTTTCATTTCATTATCTTTTTAAACATATGTATATATTAATAAATCTTATAATTTTATTTTTATCATTTAATTATCTTTCTTGACATAGTATTACAGATTTAATTTATTTCAATTTTGTAAATATTGAATTTTTTCTTTTTTATTATTCTTTTTGAAAAACAGCGCTATAGCAAGATCGCGTTCTATAAGACGGCGTTCTACGAGTAAACCTTAATTAGATATATTATATATATAATTATATATATATTATATTATATATATATATATATATATATATATATATATATATATATATATATATCACTATATATAAACACATTTTTACTTATTTTGTCTCAGATGTGCCTCCCCATGTTTTCGGTTCACGAGCCGATATTATATATTATATATCATATATATATATATATATCATAAAGGATATATATTATATATATATATATATATAATATATAATATACTATATATATATATATATATATATATATATAATATATATATTATATATATATATATACTATATATATATCATATTATATATTATTTTACATTATTTTAATTTTGCATTATTATTTGAGTTTATATTTTTGCCTATTGTTCACGACTTGCATAATATAAAACCTCTCCTGAATTTCAGAAAAACATTCACAGATTAAATGAATGACCATTTTTGTTTCCTTGAAGTACTCCTTTATAACAATGTAGACTCATAGGTGGACCGGCGAGTGATAAAAAAGCTACTTTGCTTACTTTGGAGTAAAACTTGGAGATCAGAATAAAACCTTTGCTCATGTCTGCTGCAAAACGTGCGTTGAAGGTTTAAGGAGTGGGAGCAAGGGAAAGATAAAGTCTCTCTCCTTTGGTGTTCAATTGGCGCTGCCCCCGAGCGCGCACCACGGCAAAGATTCATGTTAGTTGACTGTTCTTCGCATGCGAAATTAGCAGGTATGACATATTTTTGAATAAAAGTTTTCTTTTGTTGTATTAAAATTTGCAATAATATACATTTCGGTCAGTAGAAACTGTGCATGTAGTTTGTTTTATGCTTTTAGGGATAAATCGAAAGAACAAGCAAACACATGAAATATCCTTGAAGTTCCATGCATGCCATAAAACCGGTACTCTGGATCAGCGGAATTTCTAACATTCCCAATCATCCAGACCGAAACTTTTTTTGACGCAAAAGACGGCCAAGACGAATTACTGATAGCCTGTCTAGGCTTAATTGATGATGCTTGATGGTATGGTTTTTCCGCCTAATGTTGAAGCCACTTTTGCTGACGAGAATCAAACTAAGCCTTTAATTACACGGGCCAATCAGAACTTAATAATTTGACGTAGTGGATTTGGAGGGAATTTCCCAAATAATCAGCCTCCAACTGCTGGTCACGGCATCGCCGAAAACAATTTGGTTAAAGTGTTCAGGAAAACCAACATTTTTTATTGGTTAATGCCATCGTCGTGAAAAGGAGAGTTTTCATAATATAATTTCCCACTGCTAAAAAATTTCAGATCCAAATCTGCTTACTTACTGCCAAAACGCCCACCAACCAGACCATAACATAACGAAACCCGGAACAAGCAAGACAAGGCTCACCCGCAGAGACAACAAATCACCCAACAACCACAACAAAACAAAACACGCATCCACATCAGCGAAAATTCGAAGTCAGACAGCACAACATATCCCACGATCGTCGGGCAAACAACAAATCGATATCATCAGATTTTCCGTGTAGAAACCACAAGAAATAGTTTAAAAGCAAGTTTCTTAACCATCGGTAACAAGAGCATACGTTCCTGTTGGTGTTTTTCAGTGAATGCTTACTTCTGAAATTGACAACCTGAAGCATCTGATTCAGGTTTTAAACTATGAAACACACAATTGGAAGACAAATATTGTGGAGACATGGAAGGTGAAGAATATAATCTATATTTCAGAAAATTTTTATCTTTATTCATTTGAGAAAGAAAGAGGGATCTTTTATGTTCAAATACGAAAGTAAATTAATTTACCCATGTTCTTTCTTTCTTTATTAATAGGTAATTCTATTTTTGCTGGTTCAACAAGCGAGGTAGCAATAAATATCCATGTTTTCTTGGGTCTTTGGGGTGTGCAGATCAAAGGCAAGTAATATGGAAACACTACACACGACGCCAATGGCCGATCAGAAATGAGCTTGAACCAGGTCATCACAATTTTTTGTTTTAACCTCTAATATCGAACCTAAAAATGTTTTACTTTCACCTCTACATATAGAAGACTTGGAATTATGAAAGAAATTTCGTTTGCCTCCTGCAGCACTAAACAAAGAGGTGAGAGTTTATTGCTGTACCTGAAAAAATTGCATTTCCAAAGCTAAGTGACGGTAAAATAGAAGCAAGAATCTTCGACGGTCCGCAAATTAGAAAACTTTTGCAGATCCTCACTTCACTGATGTTATGGTAATGGACAGCAAAGAAAGACGGGCTGGCTCCTTTCAAATATGTTTCGTGAGACAAATATTCTGAGAAATCGCCCCGAAGTCAACAGTGATTACGAACAGTATAGTAGACGAACTGCATGCAGAACTTTCAAGCATTTAGGAGCGAGCAAAACAGTCCAATGCAAAAATGCAGTTTTTCTTAGTTTCCCATTTAAAACTTACTTTCCAGACAAACTGCGCGGGAGAATTACAGTGCAGGAACAACGGTGAGAGTTCCCATCAGGATTATGGAAGGATGGAGGGCAACTATACAGCGGCCGTGGGATGTTCGATATGCTAGCAGAACTAGCTGTTGGTGCTTAACAAAGAGATAATCATGATCATCTTCCTCTTAGACAACATAAAAGAAAGGATATAAGAAAATCATTTACTCCTCAATAAGTACCTAATGGGTTGCTTTGTAGTAAAATGTCAAATATCATATTTTAGTATTTAGATGTAAGATTGTGGATGGAAGTTTTTTTTTATTGTTGCACCCTGTTTTGTCAATGATTTATAATAATAATATATAATATATATAATACTACTATATTATATATATATATATCATATATATATATATACTATATATATATAGTATATAATATACATATATACTAACTATATATATATAATATAATCATTAAGTACTAATATATATAATATATAAATTATATACTATAATATACTATATATACATATATATATAATATATATATATTATATATAATATATATACTTATATTAATATATAATAATAATAGATATATATATTATATAATATATCATATAATATAATAATATTATATATTATTATATAATATAATATTATTGATATATATATATTATAATTATATATATATAATATATATATATATATATATATATATTATATATATATATATATATAATAGATATATATTGAGGCCAAAAATTTTCACTTTTTTGAAAACAACAAAATCTGATATTTCTTATCTGAAATAGTAATTATTTTTAACACATAAAACTAAATATGCATGATGCCTTTACTAGTTTAATCATGTTCTTTCATATTGTAGTGGTTGAGGCCATATTTCAATAGAATTTGATTAATAAGAAATACGATTTATACTATGAGCTAATGATTGGAATCTGATTTTCACAATTTTTGGGTCCAGGTATCCATAAAAAAGTATCACACAAAAAAAACTAGAGCTGATTGGATAAAATGACTTACATTTTCGGATTCAGCGTGTTTGAGTTGATAAAAATCAGTTAACAAAACCCGAACCGGCTAAAAAAAGTTTTCAAACCCAGGCCAGTGTAATCAATGGCTTTGTGAATATATGAAATTTGAAAATAAACAGAGGATGCTGAACCAGAAAGAAAATGAAAAAGATTTCACCAACACCTTGTTCCAGTATGCATACATTACAAACTGAGACTATGAGTATAATTCTTGCTTACAGTAGTTACAATAAAGAGAAGAATATCGCAAACAGCCCATCACTAGAATTCATAGAAAAGTATCAGAGAAAAAAAACTGAGTTCACAAGAAGGTGCTTTAAAATGATGGAAGTATAAACGCAAAGAGTATCCAGATTTGGAAAAAGTAGCTTACACAATCCTAAGCAGAACTGTGAACAGTGTTGCGAGTGAACAACTTTTCAGTGGCATTGAGCAAATGTTTAATAACAGAAATGACCGACTTCATGGAGATAAAGACCAAAAACTTCTATTTTTAAAATAACCTTATAGAAGGTGCAGGTAACAAGATCCTCCACACCTTCTAATTTAGAAGTTGCAAAAGATATATAACTAAGTATATAATTAAAATAGATTTGATCATAAGATTTTTCTTTATGATCTTTATAGTGTATTTTTAAATTTAATATATTTTTCAATATTATATCTGCTGTTGCCTTTTACAAATAAGGAGAATTATATTTTATACATTTTATAATTAGTAACTTGAATATTACAATATAAATAAATTGTTTCTATTTTGTTATATAAATAATTTACAATAATATATTAATTATTCTTGCTTTAATGAGTCATTCTATGGCTTTGTTCAGACAACTTTGATTCAGAGTTTTGGGATATTGATCCTTTTTGACTGGCAACAGAGCTTTCTTTTTTTTCTTTGAAGGAGAATTAAAATTTCTTTTTCAATCACAATTTATTTCAATAAAAGGCTCTGGGTATGAATTTTTTAAGAATTTGGTCTTGATAAATGTGTGCATTCAAGTACAAGTAAAATCTTGTTATTTTCCTTTGTAATTCAAGATTTATTAAGAGAGCCCATCATCTTTCTTGCTATATTGTCAGTTTGTTAGTAATTATATAAAAATGTAACAGCGTTAAATACTTGTTATGGTATAATCATTACTCTGTAAGTACTTCCTGTAGCGGTATCAGTTATTCCTCGGTGCACCCTTATCTGTCGTCTGTACTGACGCAATTTTTTTGACGTTGAGTGGTTATCTTGTATTCATCTCGAAGGTGTGAATAACGTGTGACGGCGTTCAGTTAATAGTCATGGTGACCAACAAATAATTAAGTATTCTCAATCAATGTATAATAACGATTTGAGTCATTGGAAATACTTGTATTCAGAACTCATTAACGAATACATATCTGGTAATAATAACTTACTACTCGTAAGAATGTAAGAACGCAGAGTGACATATCTTAAATCTATATGTGCAACACATTTGGCTGCCTGTGAAGACCCACTTAGTCTTTTGTTATACTCGTGTTGTTGATCATATGATGTTTTATCAAGGTGGTGCAGGAGACGTTTGATTTGTGCGATCGGCTTCTGGTTAGTGGTTGTTGTGTGAAGTGGTTGTGTAAGAAGAGTACTCAGTAGTGTGGAAAAGTCTCTCTCTTTTCTAAGTTAGCTGCATTCACGCCGTGTCTGTTTCGTGGTTGCCTCTGAGCTAAGACTTTGGCGGATACAGTAAGTGTGATAGTGAGTATTAATTATGGTTAAACGCGCATGGTTCATGGTCAGTTTGGGTCTCCAGATAGGTTGATTAGTAGTTGAAAAAGAAGCTCTGTGGTTGGTGCGCTCTGAAAGGAGGAGGATACAGAAAAAAGGGGTGTTTCTGAGTTTACAGAGAGTGTGACGGTCAAATTTTTGTTGTGAAAAGATAATCGAGATCTAGTTGAAGGTAAAGGTTAATGCTTTGTGTAATTTTGTGGTAATCTAGTATACACCCTCTCAATTGTGGGTCAACTGAAGTTTTTCGGCTAGATACAGCGCCAGCTGGTGGAATTCTGTGAATAAGTTTAAGCCGGATGCCATATGACTAAATGCTATTGCACACGTCGTTGACTGTGGATAGATTAGAGAAACATGAGTAGAGATGAGTCTAGGTAAGGACGGATTTGTGGAACTGTTTTATGTGGTAACATGTTAGATGCTATGCACAATTACACGTAAAACAAATCTCGTAGATTATGTTGCTACAAGAAATTCGGAGTGTGGATGTAGTAATTTTTTTATATATAATTAATACTTAAGAGTCTGAACTTGAAAGTTCGCATAGTAGACAAGATGTGACGCTGAAAAAAGATATGTAAAACTTAGAGAAGACATCAAAGTGTTTTGTATCGTAAAGGTTGGTAATATTTGGGGCTCGAAGACAAAATTGTAATGTGTAGAGAATGTGTCATCAACACTAAATATTGAGGAGTGCAATAATGGTAGTGAGTAAATCATAAGGCAATATAGGTAGTTTGGCTCATATTTGTGGACAAAGGATGAAGTGGGATGTTCCGTACATTATTAAGTAGTGATCTCTGATAAATTATATGATTGAAAAGTTATATTGGTAGGTACAAGTGGATAGAGACAGAGAGATACAAAAAAGTAATGTAGTATGAGTTAGAATGAGAGTAAGTTATTAAGTAGTATTAACCAAGTAATACTGAATGTATCTGGGCCCAGAAGTTAGAGAGTTTGAGAGTTAGTGGTTTACCAATTCTTTTGATTGAATGTTTAGATGAATATATGAGGTGGGTCATAATTATATATAGTGAGTTGGAATGTATATTATAATTGTGTGGTCGAAATTTCATTTTAATTGCGTATATTAATTGTCCGTTACAAGAGGTTAAGAGGTGAGTTTGTGTATTAAATGGTTGGTCTCGGTGAGTATACGCGCGGAAGAGGTATATTGGTAGTTGATATGTTAGGTGGGTTTGTAGTAAATTATAGTATAGGTATATACGTAAGGTAATGATGGGTACGCATGAAAAGTAGTCGCCCGACAGAAGTAGTACTCAGTGGTGGAGAATAGATGGTGTTTGCACTTGACATAAGAAATCAATGGATTTTTTACTAAAATAGAGTGAGATATGTAGATTAAGAGAGTATAATAATAGTGGAGGTGGTACTGGTGGAACCATCATTGATGGATTAACTGGTGGAGGGAATGAAAAAGGTCTATTCATAGGTGGCATGTACGAATTTGATTTGTGATTGTGTATTGGTAGATTATTAGGTGGAGTTGTGTTTGGTTAAAGAAAAGGGTAGTTGGTATGAATAAAACGTATTGAAAATAACTTAAGTAAAGATAAGTAAAGTGATGGGAATTAGCTAGTTGGTCAGGACCAACGTTAAGTGAATTTTAACAGAGCAGAATTTACAGGTTAAAAAGTAAGTGAATAGTGCATAAGGATGGTTGGTTAAATGGGAACAGGTTAATTGAGTTTTATGTCTCATAAAGATTGAGTAGTGATTGTTTAGTTTATTATGATAGTAATTTAGTTGTGGGCTTTTTGTAGAATTACTTCTGTTATGGTATTACGGTTAGTGGATGGTTGTAATTAGAGGTCGGATAATGAACAAAGGTTGTGTCATACTCGGTTTTTCGAGTGAATGACGAAGAGAAAAAGAGAGACAAGTCAGTATGGGAGAAAGTGGATGACAAAGTAGGTCTAAGTTCCAGTGGATGCAGTGTGGGCAGCGACGTGATGAGGAAAAGAAGGGAGTGATCCATCGTAGTGAAAGAGGACTGATTGGATAGACCACCGAATGTGAAGCTGTCAATTCGTTAGTGCACACAAAGAAGGCTGTGGAAAGAAAGAAGGTGTGAGTCAATCGTAGTGAAAAAGTAAGCTGTGTAAGTATAAGAAAGTGTAGTGTCAAATCGTGGTGTTAGTGAAGCTGAGTGGTTTGTGGAGATAGGGGAAGCTCTAAGTGTAGTGATTCTCAGTTAATTGTACGTTGAATAACTGCAAGTGTTACATCTAGGAGTATAGTAGGTAGAAAAAGGTGAGAGTGAGCAAAAAGTAATAGAAAGTAAAAGTGGCAAAGAAAAGTAAGAAAGTTGAGCGTAGTGCTAGTGTAAAAAGGGTGGATGAGACGTAGGAAAGGTGAGAGGTATTAATGCTTGGATGGAGAGAGTTGAAAAGAGTATTTGTCTAGTGATAGAGAGTGAAGGGGAAAGTGTTAGATAAGGCGGTAAAAGTTGTAATGGGTATATAATCGGCGCACTCTCCAGAATCTTGTCTGAACAGGCGTGAAGTAGTATAGATTAGTTAGCGTCTGTAGTAGTTGAGTGGTAGTAGTAGTAATAGTAGAGGTAGGTAGGGAGTAGTGATTTGTGTTAGTTTGTGAGTGTTTTGTAGGTGCGTCGTGGTTGTGCTGGTGGTGTGTTGTGGTGTGTTTTTTTGTTTTGTGCAGTGTAGAGTGTAAGTGGTAAGTGTATGTTTTGTACAAGTGAAAGGTGTGGGAGAGAAAGGTGGAGAGAAAGGTATAAGATTGATAAGTTTTGTGTGTTTCTTTTCCTAGGTTGTGAGAGATGTCCTTGTGTTTCCTTTCCTATTTTTCCAGAAGTATGTGAGAACAGAAGAAGTGAAGCAGAAGGATGAATGTGGTTTCCTTTAGTTACATTGTCGACCAAGTCGGCAGTAGTAGCAAACTCAATGTTTCTTTGTTTATTATATATTATTTTATTTATCCTTTTCAGTAATTAGTATTTTGTATTAATCGTGCAGAGATGAAACTATATATATATATATATATATATATATTATGATATAATATATATATATATATATAACCCTATATATATTATATATATATATATATATATATATATATATATATATTTATAATATATATATATATATATATATATATATATATTATATTATATTATATATATATAATTATATATTATATATATATAATTATATATACTTTAATTATATATATATATATAATATATATATAAATATATATAAAATATATGTATAATTATGATACAGTATTATCGCGACTAAACAAGACGTTATTGCACAGCTAAAGAAAAAAACTTTTGGGTCACTCAAGTTTGAGAATAAACGTCCTTGCCCATCATTGAAGGATTTAACTGCAATTGTTAGGGAGAAAAATAAATCATACACCAGGCATTTTGCATTTTACAATCTCTAATTATGAGAACCATAATTGGCTATACGGAAGTCAGAGTTTACTAAAATTGTTTTGTTGGCCTTGTCTTCTCTTCTCAAAATCCGCAAATACTTCTTGGGTGTCAACTGGAGTTTCAAACCTAAGCGGTCTTTCTAGATCGGCTAAAGCACATGAGAACTCCGAAAGTCACCTACAGTGTGTAATGGATTTATTTGTACGCCTTCGGTAAAGAAAGAGTTGATGAAGGATTAGACAAAACCATGAGAGTTAATAATAGTCTACATAATCAAAAATTTAAAAAGAACCATGAAATTCTCAAGCGTTTAATTGATGTTACATGTTGCTTAGCAAATCAGGAATTGCCGTTTCGAGGACATGATGAAGGGAAAACATCTTTAAATAAAGGTAACTACATAGAAACTTTGAACCTTTTAAAAATCTGGGATCCATTACTCACAGAACATTTTCAGACTGCTACAGTATTTAGAGGGACCTCAAGTGACATTCAAAATGATTTGATTAGTACTATTTGTGAAGTTGTAAATGAGGCTATTTTCCGAGAAATAGAAGAAACTGATTTTGTAGCTATCATGTTAGAATGAACATCGGAATTAAAAGTAGATCGCAATTGTCCACGGTTCTGAGGTATGTGCACAAGGGTAATAATTCTATAAAAGAAAGATTTATCAGATTTAATGATGTCAGTGCTGACCGAACAGCCGATGGACTATTCTCTCACATTAAGAATATTGTCAACGAATATAAACTAGCCGATAAGCTCATTGCTCAAACATACAATGGCGCCGCTGTTATGTCAGTTCAAGTGTCGGGCTTACAAAAGAAAGTTCTAGATGAGTACCCTAAGGCTCTACATACTCATTGTTACGCTCACGTATTAAACTTGGTTTTGGCTCAGGGCATGAATGAAATTCCTGAGTGTAACTTATTTTTCTCCACTTTAAATGGAATTGCAACATTTTCATCTCATTCTAACAAAAGGGCCTTTGCAGTTCAGGAATATCTTAAAAAGCGTATTCCATCTTTTGCTCCAAGAAGATGGTCTTTTACTTCTTGTTTGGTTAACACCATTGAAAATTATTGGAAACCAATTACTGACTTCTTTTCAAGCATTTATGAAAACGATGATGACCAATGGAATGGGACCAGACAGGTGCACAGCACATGGATAAGCGTTGAATTTCCTTGAGACAATTCTTTTGAAGAGAATTATGTGTTTGGTGTGTGAGTAGTGAAATTGTTTTTTGATATTCATACCTTTAATTGTGGCCCATTTCGGAGACATAATGATCGTAAGTCCAAAGCTGTTTGCCAAGAACGGAAAATTAACTCAAAACGAGTCACTTTCACTGGAATGCCCTTAACCATAGATATAACTTCACGCAAATCAATATATATGCGAAGACAAACTTTAGGCAGGGTGTTTACATACACTCGGTGAGCGTGATTACACTGCCCCCGCAGAGAGACACAATTTATTGGACAGAAATATTTTAGAAGCAGGACAGTGTGATAAAATGGAAATTGTTGGGTTTCTTCTCAGTCTCTGGGAGAAAAATACTGCTCATCCTATGACGGGTTTACCCAAAAAGTGGAGACGCCAAGATTTAGATAACTTGTCACAAGATACGAGACGATATCACAGACCTGGTAGTTTCTCCTATTATCGATAATTTAACATGTTCATTTAAACCAAATAGAAAGCACTTCGCTCCAAAACTTACACACTCTCTATTTTGAACTCCTCTGAGATCCCTCAGGAATTCTTATTGAAATTTTTGACCTGAAAGAATGCTTTTCCGAACGTGTGTGTTTTGACCGACACACTTTCAGTGAAGAGCTCTACTCACCCGCACACACAACGTCTTCTACGCATTTGTTTTGTGGGGGCTTCAAAACGTAATTAAACGTAATTTTATCGAACCACTACTTTCCAAGGAATATTCCCACACATATTTAAATAAATTCCAAACAACAGACGAAATTTGCACCAGTCCTTTAAAGAGTATTAAAATTTCGGCGAATACTGAATCTTATACAATCCATACCATTAGAGACTACCAGTCAGTACGGAACTAGCAGAGTATTTTCAGCAGCTCAAAAAATTCGATTCATACATACGAATTAACAATACAATAAGATCCACTCGAGCGGAAGAGAGTCGTTGATGTAGTCTGGTTTCTTTCTAATGAAAAAAGTATTGGCATCGCTATAGAAAAATGTATAATTTTTGAGCACCTTGTGAACTTGAATATAATAATTGCCACAAGAAACGCGCAAGACTGGATTACATTTATAGTAAGTACGGTTATTAATAGTATATATTATAGTTGTCATTAATACTATACTGACTCTTTTTAGGTTCTTACACTCATTATAATTTCATTTGTGTGTATAATATAATAATGACTCGCCTGGCTAGTATTAGATTCTATTCATACTTTTTCATATTAGCATCGTCGTAGGATGCGTGTTATTCGGATGATTGTGTGCTATTGTTGATACAATCCACACGCATAGGTAATGATAATGTTATGCGATGTATTTGTTTTACGAATAAATATATATGACACATTACTTTTGAATTATGAAATAATTTTAATTATGTGCTGAATTCAATGTTTAATAAAATATTTAACAAATGTTACTTATTATATAATGCATATTTTGGCGGAGAAAAATATATGAAAAAAATTATAAAATGTATAAAATTAGTATCTCAATTTAAAGAAACAATTAATTTTTGTAAAAAGTCGTATACGCTCTCACTGATAATAATATAGTATGGTATATTTTCACTATATATATACTATATACAGTATATTTTGTTTTTCTCTAAATAGATAAATAAAGGAATAAATAGAATTAATAAATATATGTTGAAATAGTAATATAAATCAGTTTTATATATAATATAATAAAAGTAAAATACTCACTCCGCCACAATCTATTAATATAATTGTTACCAGGGTGCGGACGGGGACCCAACTCAAATGGACCACATCAACCTCTTTCCCTAACCTACTCTGACCTTATATGATATAATTATCTTTTACATAGGATTAATATAAACCTATTTGTGCACTTTAGTATTTGACAAATTCAAATATGAGTGGAAGGGTTTGTGCTTGAGAGACATAGAAAATAACTTTGCTGGCCTTTTTCAATGCTTTATATCTGCGTGGAAGTCTCATGTTTCTCTTAACATTCATATAACAGCCGATTAGGACATGAATACTTTACTCTCGCTTGGAAACACTACGTGTGGAGGGAGCATGTCCAGGTTATTTCCTTTGCAGTTATACTAACGCGTGGGTAAAAACATTGTTATGGCACATTTGTTGCTCTTATTTAACACTCATCTTAAATGAATAGAATCGATACGATTGACTTGAAATCTAGTCGTTTTTCCTGGTGATAGTTTTTCAATCATTTGCACTGCAATTTTTGATGCGTGTGTTTTCTCATCACTACTGGACTGTAGAAAATTCTTTCCAGTGAATCTGTTATTAGTTAACCTTGTACAAGATGTTGGTTCTGTATATTTCATCTTTTTCCTTTTTGATGGCTAATTAATAAATAGACTGTTCGATTGAAGTTTTTCCTTGTAAGCTCTCTACTCTCAATGCGTGTAGGTTAAAACACAAAAATATATTTTGATATATACTTTCCATATACACTATGATTGCGCATCATCATTTGAGAGTCTAATCGTTTTTTCCTGAATAGCGAGGTAGTTTTTCAATCATTATGCACACTCATCTTTTTGGTAATGCGTGTGTTTCTTCATCGCTTCTGGACTGTAGAAATTGTTCAAGTGTAATCTGTTATTGATTTATTCTAGGAGGTGTTGGTTCTTAGTAGCACTGTGGTTATATTTTATCCTTTAATAGTATAAATTGATAAATCTATAACTTTTCAAATCTAGTTTTTTCTTTTCAACTCTGTGTGTCATATCAGCATATATAAAGTGTATTTTTATCATTTGACCATCTTCGTGTTACAAAAAAAATCTTGCTTTAATAACGGGAATCTAAGTAAGTTTCAATGCTGCGCGAAGGTCATTATTTTCTAAAGAACCAAACGCCTGCTTTATTATAACTAAGCGAAGGCTTAAAAGTTTATACGTCATTTAAATATATCGTTCATCTTGCGGTTATGCTTAAATATAATGATTTCTAATATATGGGTGTCTTAGCTTTGAGATTAATGGTATTTTAAGCATCCTAGACATAAGACTGTAGAAGGGCGCTGATTTTAGTTGGGTAGTTTTTTCTTCAAATATATATATATATTGCATATTAGATAGGCTTAAATGCAGTGTGATTATTATGTCATTTTTCCAAAATTTAATATAAAATTGTTAACTTTGGAATACGAACTGGCGTACGAACGCAAGAAGTTCTTTGAGCAATACTTCTTTTCCATCATATGAAGTGTACTATTCCAAGCGAGTTGGAATGTCTTTGATAACATTAAGAATATGGAACTAGTCAAGCGTTTTGAAATTGTCCTTCCAACTCATTTACAATGTCTGTCATTTTCTTTTTCAGAAGTTCATTATTCAAAGTATAATATTTATTAAATTCTATATAATTCTTTCATCAATCTCGACAAAAACATCCGCGCAACATCCGCAAAGGGCAAAGCGCGGATGCCGATGCGGATCTTTAAGTATATGTGTCCGGGATGCTAAGCCGCGGATGCAGATGCGGAATGCGGATTTGTTACCTGCATCACTAATATATATATACTATATATAATATATATATATATATCTATATTATATATATAATATATATATATATATACTATATATATAATATATATATATATATATATCAATATATATATATAACTGTTTTTATATTATTATTTACGTGATATCTCAGTTAAGATATTGGTAGTATCGGCCATTTTTTGGGATATCGGTATCGGTATTGGTAGTATCGGTCGATTTTTTGAGGTATCGGTATGCGGGCACATAATTTGTTGAGTAGTGTATCAGTATCGGATATCGGCAAATTTATAGCCGATACCGTTTTCTACCAGATATAGAGGTGTACCGGAAATCCGGATCGGCCGGAATTTTGACCTTTTGTTCGACGGTTCCGACGCGAATTTTGAAAAATTCCGACCGGAACCGGAATTACTTCCTTAATTATTTCTTTCAACACTTTTGAACATTTGCTTGAAAGTGTGGTGAATGTAAAAGAACAAACTGTTCATGCGGTATTGGCAACTCACTCTCTCTTTAAACGTTTTCCCTGAAAAATATTTCCTGGCTTTTTGAAAAATGAATATTATTTCTTCTGAATCACCTATTTGGGAGATGGAAAGGAGAGTAATGTTTTGGCTAGTACTGCTATATTATTTAACAATTTCTTTGTTTCACTTCATTCCACCAATTATTTTTTCTTATTCGTCTTCAGTTACTGCTACTACTATTACTACTTTACCTTCAATTATTTGCATAATTTCTTCAAGCATTCATTTTCTACTCAATTCTCTTTTTCATGAGAAAATAAAGTCAGTTAGTATCTATGGGTCTCACTCAGTCATTTAAAGGACACGAAAGAATGCTTTTGGATGCGTCTGAATTCCTTCTCTTCTTTTTATTTCATTAACGAAAAGCTTCCATAATGCCTTCTACAGCTCTTCTTTATTCTCTGCTAGTCATTCCTCAGAAGTTTTTGAGAGATTAGCTGGAGGAGCTCATATTATGTAGATAATTGATTGATATAATTGTTTGCCCTTATAGTTTCCGTAACAATGAGAAATAGTTTCCATGACTTCAGAATTTTTTTTCAAGTATTTGCATTTATTAGCAGTCAAAGCTTAAATGCATTGATTGTTCTATAATATTAAACTTGCAGAGGTCTTTTCAAAACATTCAATTCTTTCTGTCATCAGAGTGTGTGCTATTCACCTTGGTATTAACATCTTGAGAGTGTGCCATAAGTGGCGGCTTGCAAGATGTGGATGCACCAAGTCTCTTGGTATTCTTTTAAGTTAAGATTACAGTGCTCAAACCTGGAAAATGAATATTGAAAATCTTGTACAAATATTCCTACTATTTCTTAAATTAAATCACA
>JABUQX010007571.1:30000-41900 GCA_015478945.1 Trachelipus rathkii | reverse complement strand
TATAATATTTATACTATATATATATATTAATATTATATATATATATATATATACTATCATATATTATATATATATTATATATATATAATCACTATATATACTATATATACTATAGAATAATATATCAATATAATATATATACTATATATAAATCATATATTATTATAATATATATATATATATATATATATCTATATATATATATATATACTTATATACTATGCTATATATATATATATATAGAGAGACGAGAGACCGCACCTGAGAGAGAGAGACGAGAGACCGAGCGATTGACCGAGAGAGAAGAGAGACGAGAGACCGGAGAGATGGAGAGATGAGAGACGAGAGACGAGGATGACGAGACGACGAGAGAGACGAGAGAGTAAGGCGATGTTTAAACTATAAATATAAAACCTTTTTCGTTCAGCGAACTTCACCGACATGCCACATTTCCTAACCCTAATCTCTAACCCTATCACTACATAACATTGGCCTACCATAACCAAGCATTAGGTCTTCTAAAATTTATAATTCAACTTACGTCGTCGGCCCACCCTCCCACGACTGGCGGACATCTTTCAATCTTTACCTGGGACATTTCCAGCCGCTATCTGATGATACAATTTACATCAAAAACTACTTAATGTTTCCATTTTCTAGGATGGAGAGATGGACTGGCCGCGTTGCATTGGTAACTGGGGCCAGTGAAGGAATTGGAGCTGTAGTATGCGAAGCACTTGTTCGATCAGGGTTAAAGGTTGTTGGAGCATCCAGGGGAGTCCATCAAGTGAAGGTGAGTCTTGCCTTCTTAAATTATTATTATTATTATTATCATTATTATTATTATTATTATTATTAATTATTACCTTTTATTATTTATTATATAATTATATTATTATTATTATTATTATTATTATTATTATTATTATTATTATTATTATTATTATTATTATTATTATTATTATTATTATTATTATTATTATTATTATTATATTAATCTGACTTCACAATTTGTAACAATCATTATTATCATATTATTATTATTATTATTATCTATTATATATTATATTATTATTATATTTCCATTATTATTATTATATTTAATAATAATCAATATTATTATTATGATTGTTATTATTATTATACTTCATTATCTTATTATTATTATATTATTTTATTATATTATTCATTATATTATATTCATTATTATTATATTATTATTATTATTATTATTATTATTATTATTATTATTATTCATATTATTTATATTATTTTATTACTATTTTTATTATTATTAATTCTTTTATTATTATTATATTATTAATCGTTGTTGATTTAATGTAAGTAATAATTAATAATTATGATTAAGAAAAATAACAGCAATTAATAATTTGATAATAATAATAATAATAATAACTTAATAATAATAATTAACTAATAATAATAATAATCATAATAAAATAATAATAATAATAATAATCATACATAATAATTAATAATAATAATCTTTCATGAAAATGAAAAGAATAGTTAAAAAATAATAATTATGATTGCTATTAAATAACTAATAATAAAAATAATAAATGATAGATAAGAAATAGTTATGACATAGTAAAAATAATAATAATAATAATAATAATAATAATAAATAATAAAAATAATAATAATAATAATAATTCAAATTAATAATAATAATAATAATAATAATAATAATAATAATAATAATTAATAATAAATAATAATAATAATAATAATAATAATAATAATAATAATCATAATAATAATCTGTATTAATTATAAATAATTATTATTATCATTATCATTAATAATAATAATAATAATAATTAATAATAATAATAATAATAATAATAATAATAATTGTTATTAATAAATAATAAAATAATAATTTAATAATAATAATAATAATAATTAATAATAATAATAATAATTCAATAATAATAATAATATAATATCAATAATAATAATAATAATAATAGTAATAATATAAATAATAATTAATAATAATAATAATAATAATAATAATAATAACTAATAATTGTTAATATAATAATAATAAATTGTTACTAATAATAAATATAATAATAATAATTAATAATAATAATAATACATAATTTAATTAATACATAATAATACATAATAATACATAATAATATAATTACATAATAATAATAATAATAATATCCCTTTTTTGCTAATACGTATATTGCTCTTGATCTCAATCCCAAAACATTCGGTTAAAAGTTTAACCTCTTCATTTTGTAACAATTGTCTTTCATAATATTCATAAATTTTTGGAAAAAAAATGTGTTGTAAATACAATTATATACTGTCTGTATCTAGTATATTCGCTACTGTAAAAAATATTTCGCGCCAACTCATTTCCCGCATCCATTGTTTGATGCAAAAATTGAGAAATGTGGGATCAGATTTGCCGGCTACCTGAATGCGCGTATTTATGAGCAAAGGAGTATGGAAGTGGTAGCAAGAATGGAAAAATGCGGAAGAGCAATGAGAGCGTTGTATCCAATTATGAAGGATCTAGTGATGGATATAAAAGTGAAAAAAGAATATTCTGCGACAGCTATCACTTGGTACCCCATTGACATTGGACTCAGAAACATGGCCCAAGCATTACACAAGGGAAAGGATCAAAAGCTGCTGAATATGAAGTTGTTGAAACGATAGTGGGAAAGACGAGGAGAGGTATAGCGAGAAACGAGTGGGTCAGGAAGGGAGTTTGTGTAGTACAGGATAGATTCGGAGAGACTGAGATGGTGAGGGCATATAGTAAGAATGCCGGAAGAACGAGTCGCTAGTAGAAGGTGAAGGTTCAGGGAGTAAAGCCGAGAGGGGAAGACCGAGGAGAAGATAGGGAGATTGCGTGGAGAGAGCCCTGAGAAGACATGGACTGCCCGCGATGCGTTTCAGCTGATGGAGGACGTGTTCTTCTCGCGAAAGGACTGGGTGGAGATAGATGCTGTCTCTTCTGACAGGCCGTAGGCCTTCCTGAGGGAAGACGTAAGACGTAAGTAATTTCCCTCAAGCCTTATGATAAGAGTTAAAAGCATATTATTAGAATATTATTGATAAAAATTAAATGAATTATAAGCACAATCCTGTATTTTTCAATACGAAACGCATTTTAATTGGTGCAACTTTTAGTTTGTATTTTTTTTTTTTTAAATAAGAGAAAGTTGAAAAGTAGACTATTTGGGTTAGGGAATAAACTTACAACGGCCTAAAATATTTTGCGTTAGAAAAAAAAATTGTGTTAATTACCAAAGTTATTTATTTTAGTTAAGTACACATCACCCTTCTAAAGGCATTGTATCTGGTTTGTCAAGAACCCACTTTTTTTAACCTTTGGAATTTAAATAACCTGAGTTTCCTTCAGGGACAAGATTTTCAAGAGAAATAGAATGTCTATTTATCTATGAGAATTTTTTAAATGTTAAATATTCAATTAACCAGTTACCAACTATTATTGCCAATGTTTTACGCGAGTTGATTGACTAATTTCAATAGTCATGATAACACTCTTTCAGTCAAAAGGGCTAATTGTTTATTGGAATGGAAAAAAAAGGTTTTTCTTCTAAATTCTTCATAATAAAAAGTGAATCTATATTGATAGTTCACACTATTAACAAATGTTATCTTTCAGAATCTTTCAAGAATCTCTAAAGGATGCAAACCCGGCTTCTCTCTTGCCCATAACAAATGAGATCTAACAAAGGAAAGGTGACGTCCACCTAATTTGTCGACACAACATCAAGGAATAATTCGAAGGTGTGACATTCTGCCATCAATAATGCTGGACTTTCAAATGGCAAAAAGTTATTAGGTAAAGGGTTTATTTCGATAATTTTTTGTATACGAGTATAGAGCCGTTAGTTAAGTATATTTTTTTATTTTTTGGTCATTTTAAGTCTAAAAAACAAAAAGAATTTCCTTAACAACAATTAAAATTTGAAGTGTAGATATAACTCCAAAGCCATGTTTATACTGAAAGCAACTGGCTACGAACACTCAACGGCATTGTAAGTGGTTGGCCTCCAATGATCAATTTATTATGGTGTTATGTCGAACAACTTCATTTCCAATGTCATCATCATCATAAGAAGAGGGAGGAGGAGGTGAAAGGAGGAGGAGGAGGAGGAGGAGGAGGAGGAATGTATGCTTTCCAACGAAAGCAAAGAAGTTTCATAATTCACCCTAACAACGCAATAGATGTTAATTTATAACTGCAAAACATTTAGTATAATTGATTCAATTAAAGATTTGGAAAAATTTAACTTCTGCTACTACGTAACCTACTAACTTTTCTCTCAACTTATATTTTTATCAGAGTATAAAAACTTTTAACACGTTAACACGTGTGCATATTCAAACATAGTAGTTAATTATTAAAAGAAAAATTGTAAATTTAATAATGTTGTTGAGACTGCACTCGATGATGATGTAAATTCACAATATTAGTATTGACGGAATTTCCCTTTCAGTATTCCTATTTATCATTAGTAGTAAGAACGGGATTCCGGTAGACCAATGTGTATATATATATACCTGCATTTTGGCAACCTGCTTTTTGGCACCCTAATTTTTGGCACCCCTTCGAAGAATGGGTGCGCCAGACGGTTGCGCAGCAACCGTCGTACGTGTTTATCCTCCCTACACCTACACCTACACCTAAGCCTACACCTACACCTACACCTACACCTACACCTACACCTACACCTACACCTACACCTACACCTACACCTACACCTAACCTGCCCTACACCTACACCTTCACCTACACGTACACCTACACTTACACACGCACAAACACACGGTTACGTGTCCCCCCCTCCCTACACCTACACCTACACCTACACCTACACCTAACCTAACCTAGCCTACACCTACCCCTAACCTAACCTAACCTGCACCTACACCTGATCTAGCCTACAACGCCCTAGATACATACACCCACCCTATCTCACACATACACACACACACACACATACACACTATGACACTTATACACTTCATATCGGCCAGCCGCGTTCCTGCCTGCCGCGTTCCCGCCATGTCGCCTTCATCCCGCCCCGGCGCGTTCCCGTTCGCCTTCATCCCGCCCTGCAGCGTTCCCGTCCGCCTTCATCCCGCTATGTTTCAAGACATAAAAGATATCTTCACAACCCGAACGTGGATGTGAGCGTCTGCCATCCGGTGTATCCTGACCCTTCAGCTACTAAATAGCAGTTGTCTACACATCCCTAATGGTGACGTGAACCTCTGCTTGTCAAGGTTTCATACCTCCATCATACCTTAGTGCCTGAAGTACAGACGCTTAATGCACTGCGCTGTGAAGACACCAACAGTTTTTGTCTTTAAGTACCTTATATACTACACATTCTACGAATTTACAGATATGTTACGTATAAAAATAGATGCAATAAATAAATGGAAACAAAAAATGAACACGAATAAATAAAAAAAGGTAGGAAAGAGTAATACAAATAAATATTTTATTTATTCTTTTTTTTCTACAATATATACATATATCAAAATTGTACATTATATTGAAATTAGCACTCCATCAAAACCCTGTATCACAGTACGGGCACTACCGAGAACTAGATTCCTCTTGTTCGATGTATGTCGAAACCTTTTAATCCCGTTTATTAAAGTGACATTACCCAGCTTATTAGCTCTCATTTTCATATCAGGTATCTTAACCTCCCGGTAATGATTTTCATTATTTACATGAGGCTGGTCGGAATCATCTAGATTGTGAATATCTCTGTGAAGTGAAGATTCACCGTCTTCACTCATCATTTGCGTAACGGCTAAAGCTGTTACATCTGTGTCCTTGATCATGTTGTAGAAATGATTATCGTCGTTTAAGACCATCCAATCACGGTTCTTGGTCTTCTCAACATCCTTAACCATCTTATCGAAGTTAATCTTTGCCATACCCTGGAAATTAACTATGTGTTCCGTATACCCGATTCAATGTTAGTCCTTTTGCTTTTAAGATGTAAGCAAAACTCGCGTCATTCTTCTTTATTCGAATAGCGTATGATTTAGGACCAGTGCATACGAAGCTGTCAGCTATATCTCCTTGACCTATCTCATCCGTTAGGTTTCCTAGGAATTTACCAGTGTCAGGGCTATATTCACCTTCACGAGCCGTGAAAACACAGCTGTCTGTATCACAGTAAAGAACTCGCTGTCCTAGAGAATCGAGGAGGTTATATAACTCTACCCTAGCATACGCTGTGGTAAAGGACGCAACAGCTACATTTGTGGCCTTTGCGGTCTTATTAGTGAAGTCAGTGTGCGTGACTTCGACTATATATTTATCACCGGCTACAATGATGTTTCTTACTTCAAGATCAGCTCTCTTCATTAACTCCCAGACTTGCTCGTAACTCGAGCACACAATATCTTCATTCCTGGGAATGCGTTGAGCTAGTTTTCCCCATAATGAATTGAGGAGGAGTTTGGCTATATATCTCATTCCAGGATTAGTTTCAATATTGTCTGGGTCAAGTGATACACCCTCAATGTCCTTGAAATCTTGTAGGAATTGAAGGAATTCTTCGCAGAATTTATCGGTTATACCATCGGGTAAACCAGAGGCCTCAGTCTTCTATTTCAAGAATGTTTTGACGTATTCCCCAAAAATGTCAATTGATTGAGTGAATTTCCATATTTCATGGATCTTTTTGATCTTATATCCTTTCTTCTCAGCCAATTCCAACTCAGGACTACAGTATACTCCTTTTAACATACGTTGTTTATTCGTATGTTTACATTTACCTTCATATCCAGACTCACTACATGTTCTACACATTTACCTTCATATCCAGACTCACTACATGTTCTACAAAGCTAAAATATTAGTCGGTTGTCATATCGGGCGGGGAGAACAGGGGTGTACAGGGTCTTAGGAGGTAATACCGAAACATAGGAGAGGCCGAAATAAGTGGTGTTCATTTCTTGTACGAACTTATCTATGGAAGGGAGATCCCTACCTACGAGCTTCGTGGGCATGCCTGCAGGAAATGGTTTTGTTTTCTGTACATAGGGATACAATGACGTGAAGTCCAGATACTTCAATTGAACGCCTTCCGTAGGGGGTTAATAATATACAAAAGGCTCTGTGCGCCCGCCATACAATGCGTTACCTACCTCCAGTTTCTCATTTGCGAGTTCATTCCCGATTGATTGGACATACCTTCCTAGATTCTCAGTGCGTGCGGGAACGCTGCGGGGCGGGATGAAGGCGGACGGGAACTCGCCGGGGCGGGATGAAGGCGACATGGCGGGAACGCGGCAGGCAGGAACGCGGCTGGGCGATATTTAGTGTGTATGTGTGTGTGTGTGTATGTGTGAGATAGGGTGGGTGTATGTATCTAGGGCGGTTGTAGGGTTGGTCAGGTGTAGGTGCAGGTTAGGTTAGGTTAGGGGTAGGTGTAGGCTAGGTTAGGTTTAGGCTAGGTTAGGTTAGGTGTAGGTGTTGGGAGGGGGCACACGTAACCGTGTGTTTGTGCGTGTGTAAGTGTAGGTGTACGTGTAGGTGAAGGTGTACGGTGTAGCGGTTAGCGTAGTTAGCGTTAGGTGTAGGTGATAGTGTAGGTGTAGGTGTAGGTGTAGGTGTGTAGTCAGGTTAGGTTAGGGAGGGGTGGACACGTATTCGACGCGTTTGCTGCGCAACCGTCTGCGCACCCCTTCTTCGAAGGGGTGCCAAAAAGCAGGGTGCCAAAATGCAGGTATATATATATACACATTGGTCTACCGGAATCCCGTTTCTACTACTGTCATTATATGCAGCCCGCTTATCGGAGATGGGGCGGAGGGGGGAGATACTCTATGTGTGAAAAAAAATGTTAAATATATTATTTCTGCTCTGTTACTTATTTTTAATAACTGATTTTAATATATTATATATATATATTATATTATATCATATATATATATATATAATATATATATCATATACATATATATATATTATATATATATATAATATATATATATATATACCTATATATATAACTTTCTCGCAACATTTAAAAATATACAAACCTGCAAAATGAAAAAAAGACTAATTTTAAAATCTGCATGCTCAAGGAAATGAAATAGAGCATTCGTATCCAAGAATGTCCAATTTGGTGCAATTCTAGTACTAGATAAAAACTAGGTGGTGAGTGTATTCATTTGGTGAGCAGAGCTTTTGCGATTGGCGCGCCTCATCCAGTCGAGTTGGTGATTTATCCGTGTTACCCTAATTGTCCAACTCTGTATACTCTTTTGAAACAACTTCAGATAGTGTTACATGCCCGTCACCGTTGGCTATTAGGATATAATGTGGCTTTGGTCTAAGTATTAAGTAAATAATAACAATCTATACTTTAATTGCATTATGCTGTTGAATTTAAACGCTATCTATCAAATTTATATAAGACTATCTAATAGTTAAAGATTATTTTTTGTTGTCATGCCAGAAGGAACAGTTGAAGAAATGCGTGAAATGATGGATGTAAATGTAATAGCTTTATGTCTTTGCTCACAGCTTGCAATCAAATCAATGAGAGAAAGAGGAATTAATGACGGTCATATCATTAATATTAGCAGGTATGTTAACAAAATTTAATAATAATAATAATAATAATAATAATAATAATAAAATAATAATAATAATAATAATAATAATAATAATAATAATAATAATAATAATAATAATAATAATAATAATAATAATAATAATAATAATAATAATAATAATAATTATTATTATTATTAATTTATTATTATTATTATTTTATTATTATTATTATTATTATTATTATTATTATTATTATTATTATTATTATTATTATTATTATTATTATTATTATTATTATTATTATTATTATTATTATTATTATTATTATTATTATTATTATTATTATTATTTTTTTAATTATATTTTTTATTTTTATCTGTTTTTAATTGAAAAAAACTTTGTTCTTTTAACATTTAATAATTTATTTCTTTTTGTTAACTTTTTATTATTATTATTATTAATTCTAAAACACTAGAGCCCATGATTTATTAATTTACCTTACTGTTGTTTTTGCCGTTTCTGCTTTTCTTCCAATTCATGTTGGAAAATCAAACAAAAACATAATTAAATAAATAAATGGATAAATAAAAATAATAATAAAAAAAATTCTAGAGTTCACTTAAAGCCTTTGTAACTATTCTGACAAACTGGTCGATTCGAATTTTTATTGTGACTTTTGTCGATTTTGGAGTGACAGGGAAGTGTCAGCGAAGTGACTTGTGTGATTGTGGTTCAATCCATTCATCTCTAATGTTTATTTTGACATAGACTTCCTTATTTGAAGGTTTCTCACCAATAAGAGTATCATCAACTGTTGATAGTAAAATTGTTTCTTCAACTTTCCATAAATAATAGTGTTGGGTATTTTCTGATCGATTTATGCTTTATTTCCGCTTCGTATTATTGATCTCAGCTGTTCTTCTAACCCTTCACTCATATCCTGATGATTGGACTCTTCATCTCCTATTAATTAATCATAATTCATCATTTTTTTTTCATTTTGAATTACCTCTTGACCCCAACTTTGAGTCAGGTTTTTACTTGTCCTGAAAGTGTATCATTGACCAAGAATAAACCTTGTGATCTTTTGAAAAATCAATTTCATCACATTTCCTTCTCGAAAATACCTCCTAATTTTTTATCTCCCTCAACGGCTTTTTCGTCTCTTCTAAAGATCATTAACATTCTTGGTCTTAACATACACAAATTATCCAGAAAACCATAAATAACAGTGGATGTTAGGATCTTTTCAGACTGCAACAATTACATATTATAACCACAATCACAGTTGCTCATACGACACAAGAGTTTGATTGGCTCTGATATTGAATAATTTCTCACATATGAGTAGCTCTGTTTGCAATTGATATGTACAGTTACTTTATGGAGTTCCATCCCAAGGAAAGAATTTATTGCCTACATGTATGCATAATTTTACTAAGAAAAATGCTAATTTTACCTTGAAAACTTATACATTACTTGTGTGACGTCATCAAATAACATTTTCATTACTAATATTCAATCCCTGACAATCGAAGGACCTTACTTTGAAATTTAATTTGATTTCTAATTATTATTTAAGCAATCAAATTACGAAAGAATTGAATTTTCGATGAGATATTTAGCCTTACGAAATGATTTAAAAAGTAAATAGGGTAAAATTTTCAGCATTTCAGGCCACGCCGTATTTTCCGCTAGAATGAAACGTTATGTAAATTTCGTTTTCCCATTTAAAATAATAAATTTTAAAGCCAAAATTATGTTAGTAGTAGTGTAACGTAATTTATAAAATAAACCGTAAGTAAATAAATCCTTTTTTTTTTATTTATTTAATTATTTATTTATTTATTTGTCATTTAACAGTTAGTTTTCTATTTTTTTCTATAGTTTTTTTTTAACGTTTATGGTAACACGAACTTCATCCTGGAATATTTGATGTACATCAGCGTTTAGGTAAAACCAATCATTTTATTATTATAATTTTGCATTAGTTATAGTATTGGTTAGTCGTGGTAACATCAGTAAGCTTTATAGGTAATCAGTAGTTGGTAGGTATACGCGTAAATTATGGTAATAACAACTTTAGCAACAATTTGTAATTATAGTAATAAATGATTAATTTTATTATTATTATTATTATTATTTATTAATTATTATTATTATTATTATTATATTATTATTATTATTATTATTATTATTATTATTATATTATTATTATTATTATTATCATTATCATTATCATTATTATCATTATCATTATCATTATCATTATTATTATCATTAATCATTAATCATCATCATCATCATCACATCATCATCATCATCATTCATCATCATCATCATCATCATCATCATCATCATTATCAATGATTATCGCTGCTGTTTAGTTATTATTTTTTATCTTAATCATCATCATCATCATCATCATCATCATCATCATCATCTAACCACGAACCTATAAGTAAAATCATTTCCATGATGGATCGAAATTAGCATCATCCATCATCAATCATCATCATCAATCATCATCATCACATCATCATCATCATCTCATCATCATCATTCATCATCATCTTCATATCATCATTATCACAACCATCACCATCACCATCACCATCACCATCACCATACCTATCCACCATAGCCAGGTAAGCACCATTAATTATTATTATTATATTATTATAATTATATATTATTATTATTATTATTTTTATGTTATTTCTTATTATTAATATTATTATATTATTATTATATATTATTATTATTATTATTATGACGATTATAATCAATTATTATTATTATTGGCAGACAGTAAGTAATGGAGAAATCTCAATACGTAAAGCTAAAATCGATCCACCTAACAGGCAACTGGAAGTACCTCAGGGCTCAAACTCTATGACCATTTTCTATTACCTAACTAATACCTGTTCAAGGCACAAAAGCCTTTTTCTCCTCATCTGCTGGTGATAAATTCTATCGTTAATAACTGCCTTTTATAAATACCAGACTCTCCTCTCTCTCGCCCTTCTCCTCTTAATGTCTCTCCGCCTCCTCGTTTGTTCTTTTCTCCTCTTTAGAAATCTTTCATTGAAGGACAATACAGCCACAGAAGAAAAAGCGCCTTTTCCAGTTGCAATTCAAGCGGTATGGTAAGTCATCATTCAATCATGGTATGCATTGATCGCGAAATACTACTGCGATGTTTGCAGCTTAGCTTGTAAAATGCTCTCCAAATCTAAGGCCTTGGATATGGTCAAAACCTCGCACAGCATTCAGTTCCAAT
>JABUQX010007571.1:10000-15000 GCA_015478945.1 Trachelipus rathkii | reverse complement strand
CAATATGGAAGACGAATAAAGCGAGTTTACTTGATTTCAATTTTGTTTCCAAAATTTTCTCAAATGTTTTAGACACACACACACACACACACACACACACACACACACACACACACACACACACACATACATACATACATATACAAACACGCATACACACTTTTGCTTTTTCATACAAAGATGCATAAACACTAGACTTGTCTAGAGACGCAAAGAGCTGTCTGTCAATATTCGCTGATATTTAATCTATCTATCTATCTATCTATCTATCTATCTATCTATCTTCTACTATCTATATTAATCTTCTATCTATCTATCTATCTATCTATCTATCTATCTATCTATCTATCTATCTATCTATTCCTGCATATCAAAGGACAGATCTAGTATTGAAGACACTTAGTATTTAAAACCACACACGCGGAAACATATATATATATATATATATATATATATTATATATTTTCTTATTATATATATATATATATTATATATATATATATTAATATATATAATATATATATATATATAATATATATATATATATATATTATATATCAGGGACGTATATATAGGGTAGGCCGGGTAAGAAAGCTCCTACCCAATATTTTTTAGGTTTTAATAATTGAAATTAAATATTAGTATTATACTAAATTATTAAAATTTTATATAAAAGCATAAAAAAGAAAAGCTATTTTGCATCATAAATTAAAATAAAAACACCCACAATAATAATAGCTACAATAATAATTGAATTTATTTAGAAATTCTCGCCGTTACTCTGATCTTAAGAGTAAAATTCATAGCTACGGATGGACGAATGACGTAATTTTTTATATTAAGTTATAAGGGAACGGGGTAGTCTGTCTTACCTATAATCGAAAATATATGAAACTTTTCGTTCTCTTCTCGTAAATATGTACGAAATGTGTGAAAAAGTACGACACGTTGTGGCACCTTCTGGCAGTTTGTTTGAAAGCTTTGTATCCAATGTGTCTGATTGTTCTGATATTGTATATTAATTTTATATAACTTTATTTAAGTGGTATTTAACATTACATACATAAAATAATTCAAATAATGCATAATGGAGTAAGTGTAGATTTTATATTAAAGAAAAAACGCTTTAAAAACTTATCTACAAAATCACAGCTTTATTTTAAAAAAATGGTATGCCTAAGCAATTACTCAATTGGAATTTGCTTTAAAATTAACTATTTGGTGGTAAATATAATTAAAATATGTTTTCGATAGCTATATATATATAAATATATATATATATATATATATATAATATATATAATATATATATATATATACTATATATATATATATATACATATATATATATATTATATATATATATATATATATTATATATATATATATATATTAATATATTATTATATATATTATTTATATATATTAATATTATATATATATAAAATATATTTATATATATATATATATATATATATATATATATAATATATATATATAGGCACTACTCCTTTAAAAGGAAGTTACATAAAAAGACATGATATTGAAAATCGCCGAACGCTACTCGTGCAACCCTGCAGTGTCACTTGTTAGCTACTATTGCAATAGAAATAACGAAAAAAATATATATCGGTTAACTTCCTTTTAAAGGACAAGTTCATATATAAATATATATATATATATATGTATAAAGGTTTTTATATATATATATATTTTAACTATATATAGTAGGATGGTATATGTGAATACATTTATATACAGATATAAGATATATATATTAAAATTTATTATAAAAATTAAATATATATATATATATATAAAGACTCTGCCTACCCAAGTGTATTCTTTCAGGTACGACCACTGATATTATATATATATATATATATATATATATATATATATATATATATATATATATATATATATATATATATATATATATATATATATATATATATATATATAGTGGGTATAGTACGAACGACCATCTCTACAAGTAGTCCAATAACTTATACAAAGATGCAATGAATATCAATAACCACTTTGCATTGCATTCATAGATTATGAAAAGGCTTTTGACTCTGTGAGCATAAGCTCGGTTATAAATGCACTGGGTAATCAGGGGATAAACAACAACTATATTGAAATTCTAAAGAATGTTTATTCGAGAGACACTTCTTCCTTTTTACTACACACAGAATAAAATAGGAATAAAAATTGAGGGAGAAGTTAAACAAGGCGGTACGATCTCTCCAAAACAATTCCCTGCGGTTTTGGAGGAGATATTTAGAACACTAAACTGGGGATCAACAGAAATACATGTAATTGGTAAATATCTGAGTCATCGTAGGTTCGCAGATGATATAGTATTATTTACTTCAGATCCTCTGGAACTAAAAATTATGGTTGAAAATTTAAGCATATCGAGTGAAAGAGTTGGACTAAAAATGAATACATCAAAAACTAAGGTAATGTTTAATAATAAGTTTATAAATCCCAAACCCATAAAAATCGGAAATACAACACTGGAAAAAGTGAAGAAATATGTGTATTTAGAACAGATGATATCTTCAAGTGATTGTGTGTGTGAGAGGTGGGAGGGGTTAATAAATGAAATTAAAAGAAGAAAGAAGAGTGAAACTTGGATGGGTGGAAATTTGAAAATTAAATCAAATTTTCAGGAACAAAATGACTCTATATTTGAAAAGAAAAGTGTGTAATGAGTGCGTTCTTCCTGTCAAGACATATGGAAGCGAAACATGGACACTAAATGTCAAATCAATTTAAAAATTAAGGTGTACCCAGAGAAATATGGAGAGATACATGCTGGGAATATCACGCAGGGATAGAATATAGAACACTTAGATTAGAGAAATGACAATGATCAAAGACATTATAACGACAAGGAAATAAAAGGGAAATGGGAGGGTCACGTAGCTAGACAACATGACAATAGATGGACTAAGGAAACAATGAATTGGTGCCCTATATACGCCAAACGACCATACGCTGGGCAGATGAGATTAGGCAATTGATGGGAATCACCTGGCAAACCATGGCAGAAGATAGAGAATTGTGGAAACTAATGAAGGAGGCTTATGTCCTGCAGTGGACAGATAAGGGCTATTAATGATAATGAATGATGAATATATATATATATATATATATATATATATATATACGTAAATGAACTACATATTGTATATATATATATATATTATTAGTATTAAATATTATATATATAAATATATAATATATATATATATATATATATATATATATATATATACATATATATATATAATATATATATATATATATATATAATATATTATATATATTAATATATATATATATATATATATATATATATATATATATAATACTTATATATTAGTATTATATAAAAGAGATATATATATAAAGATATGTAATATATATATATATATATATATATATATATATATATTATGAACATAAAAGAACGTACTCATTGAAACTGTCCCTCCGGAAAAACAATTTCCTAACAATAGTTATTATTTTGGTTTCATGCTGTATAAAATAAAAAGAAATTTTTTTTTTATAAATTTTCCTGTTTTTTAAATTATAAATGATAATAAATGCTTTGATATCTAAAATCCTACAATTTATTTAAAAAAATTCAACCTAACAACATTTAGTATTGATATTAATATATAATATTATATAAGATATATAATAATATATATATATATATATATATAAATATATATATATATATATATATATATATAGTATATATATATATATATATATATATATATATAATATATGTATATATATATATATTATATATATATATATATATATATATATATATATATATATATATAAATATATAAACTAAATATGATATATATATATAGACAGATACACATGGATGAGGAAAAAACGGAGGTATGTTAGTAAGAATAGTTAGTGGAGGTACTCACCTTATCCATGTCTCAAGAGAGGCTGAGTGACATAAGATAATTGTATATTATCAGGAGAAGTAAGAAACATATCTATATTATAGAATAGATTTTAATTAAAATTTATATAGAGTACTACGTTACTGTAATTAAATATTTGAATATTAGTATTATTATAATATACAGTAGTTATAAATATTCAATATTATAGTATATTTAGTGCATATAGTATAGTATTATATATTATATATTATATATATTTATATATATCTATAGGTGAATAATTGGTTTTAAACAGCAACCTCATATCTCAACAAACTACAATAGATACAGGGAAAAGGAATACATTGTGGAATCCTGGTAACATTTTAGGCGGAAAATGGTAAAAAAAAAAAAAAAAAAATTAAAGAAAAAAATTTAAAAAAAAATTATATCTAAAAACTTACAATAGCTTACAGCGAAAAGGAAATACCATTTTTGGAAATCCTGGTAAAATTTTACATAGGAAAATGTAAAAAAAAAAAAACAAAAAATTATTGTTAATAATTTAGTAAATAGTTAGAGAGCCTATTTAGAGACCTTTTTTGGTTACTCGTTAAAATAAAAATAGACTTTCTTTAAAATTTTTGCTTCTCTCTGTTATATTAAGGAGGAGAGAATATAGTACCGGAGAGGACGGACCGCTACCGATGGCAGGAGTCGCGGTCTCTCGGCCTTCCGGAGAACGACGGGGTAGGACTAATTCCCCCCCTCCAGGAGGGTCTCCGGAAACCCCCGCTCTTTGGTATTTGGGTTTCGCGGGGGTTCCTCCCGCCCCTCCCCTACGGGTATGGAAAACGTCCCCCCTGTGTTCCGCCCGTCGCTGCAGGGAGCCCCACTAGCATTTGCGCAAGCGCGCTCGCATATAAACGCTTGCATATATTTGAGAACCTTATATCGAGCATACGTTCCCTGTTCAAAAAAAAAAAAAGCCAATAATTTTATTTTAATTTAATTTATTTTTATTTTTTTTTTTACATTTTTCCTATATCAATTTTTTACGAGGATTTT
>JABUQX010007571.1:0-5000 GCA_015478945.1 Trachelipus rathkii | reverse complement strand
CAGTTTTAGCAGAACATACCAATGAATGTCTCAACACTTTTATAAATAGTGAAGACGTTCCAACGGAAATGTTTCCTCAATTTCCATGCCACACCCAGGCTGTGGAACGATGTGTCAAAATGGTTACAAAGGCATCTACTTCTCTGTAATTGGCTCAGAAGCTAGAGATGGGTTCTTTCGCATGAAAATTAAATCGCGAAGCATCATGCCTGCATTTGAAACAAAAAAACATTATAAAGTTGTATAATAAACGATTGACCATTCAGGTGGCCTAATTATGTCCAATTGTCAATATGCAAGGGAGGTTGGGTTTTTAGGGCGGGGTTCGTTGAGCAGCCACCTCCTCGCGGTGAGTTCTGGGATGGTTTGAACAAAATAATGCTAAGAGCCGCTCTAAAAATGAATTGTAATTATTAGATCCATATAAATAAAAACAATTCATTTCAGCATAAATAAGGCAATTTTCAAAGCCTAGGCGGGGGCGAAAGATTTAGTTTAAAAATTTAAAGGAATGCTACATGGCATAAATTAATGCAACTTTTAATCCATATTACATTATCGAATTCAGAAGAAAATACTTTTACATTTTTTTCACTCCACCCTAATATATATATATATATATATATATTATATATAATATATATATATATATATATATATATATATATATATAGTATATATATATATATATAGTATATATATATATTTATATATATATAATATATATATATAATTTATATATATAACTTTGTTATTATATTATATATATATATATATATATATATATATATATATATATATATATATAGTAGTGATGACCGCTTTGGGATCCTACAGCTTTTTCTCAAAAAGTATAAGAGATATTTGCTTTAAACTTGGAATATAATCTATATATGGGATAAGCTCGAATCCGTGTAAATTTCAAGTCTGTAGGATGTATATAGAGGGGAGTCAGCCCCGAAAGCGTAGCCGCTACGCCCGCGTTTATACCCTTTTGGCTTTCCAAATCCGAGATTGAGTTAAGCCTAACGGCTAATCATCGACCCAGGTGTTCGATGCGCATGAGAAGAGAGAAGCGAGCGAGCGCGCGCGCGCGTGCGTGCACATACACCCAATGTTATTATTATTATTACGTCAAAGATTCGATTTCCGAAGGAAATCGAATCTGAGTCGAAAAACGATCCCTGTAAGGGATCGTTTTTTTACGCACTCCGACTTTGCGTTCCGCCGCGGTTTCTTCTTCGCATCCGGTTTTGACTCCGACGCCGATTGCCAGCCAGCCCCCGACTCCGAACTTATCGTATCGTGCTAAAATTTGGAGAGTAGTTAGATAATGAGGTAACCTCATTGTATACGAAGTTCTCCGTGGGTCCCCCGAAGGGGGGACCCTCCCATATTAAAAAAAAAATTAAATTGATCGTATAAAGCTGAAATTTGGTGAGAGGATTCAGAAGTTGACGTTTTCTAGAAAGACTGTATATTAATTCAAGGGTATGGCTCCGGACCGGTGGCTGGAGCCGCTGCGGTGCCTTAGTTAATAAACATTCGTATAACACCAATGTTGGTTCTTTATAAATGTTATTGGATCTGTAGATTTCGAAAAATAATGGTTTCAGAACCATCAAGCAAAAAATATCAAATGAAATTAATTCTCTTATTTTTGTTTAGTAACTAACAAATTTACGCTAATTTATACATACCTAAAGCAGTAAATCTGTAAATCAAACAGCCCTCCATCTCTCTGTACCTCCTGTCCAGTTGTGATCTATTGATCTATTGATTAAAGGTCAATTTTTTACTAAAATTTTCATGTTTTACATACCCTAGCAGTAAATCACTAATCAAAACCACTATCCAAACCTCCTCCTGAACTATCTATGACTATTTGAATCTACTTGATTTAAGGTCAAATTTTTAACTAAAATTGTAACGTTTAACATACCCTAAAAGCAGTAAATCACATAAATCAATCCCTATCCGCAACATCCATCCATCCACCTTATGGATAATGATCATTGGATCTATTGATTCAAGTCACCTTTCGAGTATCATTTGGATAAACATTACATAAAATCAAGTTCTTTATACAAAGATCTATATGATAACGTAACACAAAGTTTTCCATTTAATAAAAGATTACTTAGCATCATCTAAACTAAGAATATATACATCGACAAACCTGACACATCTTAAACAGGAATAACTGTAAATCCTTAACAAAGTTCTAGCACTTACCAATTCATTGTAAGTAACTAACAAGCAACACAAAGACGTATCCTAATTCACGCTTTATCAAGCATATCTATACATAGACAATGTTAATTTACATTAACATGGAAATATTTAACAAAAAAATTTCATCACAACATTGGTTAACTATCATACTAATCCCAACGAATATACTCTAACTAATAAGGTTTCCACTCAATAAAGTTATACGGTGTAACATGACTAAGAAAATAATGTACAAGAATCCTAACACAACTTAACACACATGAATAACTGTTACATTAACAAGTCACACCTTAACACCTCTAAAGCAACTAACATGGTATGCAAAACGTAACAACCTAATCTTACTTTTTCAAGCATAACTCTTAACATAATTAACGTTAATCTTACACTAACAGTAACATTTAACTAAAATTTATCACAACTTGGTTATTTCATGGGAGCGAGTATGCTAACATAATAAAGTTTCCACATTAATAAAGCTAACATAGCATCAACTGAATTACGAATATAATGTACAACGAACAAACCTAACACAACTTACACCCAAATAAACTGTTAACATTAACAAAGTTCCAACACTTAACACCAGTAAAGAACTACATGGTAAATGCAAGATATAATCTTACTTTTTTCAAAGCATAACTCTAACAATACATTAACGTTATCTTACACTAACACTAGTAACATTTAACTAAAATTTTCTCAACAACAGTGTTTAATATCATACAAAGAAGACGAGTCATGCTACGTAAAAAGTTTTCCAACATCATAAAGGCTACATAGCGTACATGACTAAGAAATAATGCACAAAGCCAACTATCACAACTTTACACACAAATAAACCTGTTAACATTAACAAAAGTTCCACACTTAACAACATTAAAGCAACTAACATGGTAATGCAAAACGTAACCTATTCTTACTTTTTCAAGCATATCTCTAACATATAAACGTTAATCTTACACTGACACAGTGAACATTTAACTAAAATTTCTCACAACATTGGTTAATTATACTGATCAACGGAATATAACTCCTAACGTAAATAGAAGTTTTCTCATCAAATAAAGCTAACATGACGTAAATGAACTAAGAAAATAATGTACAAAGCCAAACCTAACACTACTTACACACGAATAAACTGGTAACATTAACAAAGTTTCACTGAGTTCTTTATATACTAACCATCGAATATATGCTAACATAACAATGTTTCCACATTAATAAGCTAACATAGCAATCATAATGAAACTAGGAAAATAATATAGCAAAGATAAACCCTTGAAAAACCAAACGCCCTAATAAACTTTAACATTAACAAAGTTTCCTACTTAACAACAAAGTTTTTAACTAACTTTACATACAAAAACGTAACCTGTTCATACTTTTTTCCAAGCATTCTCTAAATATTAAATTTGAATCTGATATTTCATAAAGAAACGGATCAAAAATTTTGTCCATAAACCATACCTAATACCATAATACCTACCGAGTAAAATAACGAATAAAGTAAAGTTTTTTAGACCTTATCTCTTTTTAGACTCCGCCTCCTTTCAGAAAATACCAACTCTAAACATGAAAAAATGATTTTACGCTTTAACTATTTGCATAAAGTGATGCAATTACTTATTATATTTGACCCCCTGGCAGGAATACAAGCAATGTAGAGTCCGCCATTCGGTTTACGAATTAAATATAAATGAGCACATCGTTTGGGCAATAAAGAAACTCCCTCGTGAAATATCAACAACAAGCGTAAGAGATGCAGGGAAGAGTCATCGTATCAACAAGCGAAAAACTATCCTACTGAAGAAAATAGTTATAACATCCCTTAAATGCTAATGAGATTCTTTCTCAAACCACTCAGAAGAAAAGTAACAGAATACGAACGACGAATGAACATATCAGTTTCAAAAGGGTTATATATTCTCGTTCGACAACACAACAACAACAACAAACACAAACAACAACAAACCAACAACAATAACATAGTACAAAGATAAGTTCTTTGGATACTAACCAACGAATATATGCTAACGTAACATTGTTTTCACATTAATAAAGCTAACATAGCATTACCAGAGCTAAGAAAATAATGTACAACGACGAATCTAACACAACTTAAGCACGAATAAACTGTTAACATTAACAAAGTTCCACACTTAACACCTGTAAAGTAACTGACATTGCATACAAAACGTAACCTATTCATACTTTTTACCAAACATATCTCCAACATATTAACGTTAATTTTACATTGACACAGTAATATTTAGCAAGAATTTATCATAACCTTGTTTAATTATCATACAGAGCAGTGAAAGTATGCTAACGTAAGAAAGTTTCCACATTAATAAAGCTAACATCACATCAATAAAACTAACATATCATAATCTGACAACGACAAACCCACACACCATGCGCACGAATAAACCACTAACATTAACAAACTTTCGCACTTAACAACAGTAAAGTACATAACACTTCGTCCAAAACGTAACCTATTCACACTTTTTCAAGCATATCTCTGACATATCAATGTTAATTTTACATTAACATCGTAATATTTAACAAAAGTTTAGCTAAACCTGTCTAATCATCATGCTGACAAAGAATATAATGCTGACCTAAAAAAAAAGTTTTACATCAATTCGTAACATTTAACAAAAAAAAAATTCAATCATAATCTCGTCTAAATATCATAATCCCCAGCGAATAATTGTCGTAAAACATAACAATTTTAACCAAACATAACAAAAAATAAC